>WOGR01005844.1:0-13503 GCA_015342045.1 Leptinotarsa lineolata | reverse complement strand
TTAATTTTGGATAACCAGAGATAACCTAACCTCCAATTTTTGTTTATACATTTGTCAGAATAACTTTTTTATATGTTTTGGTTTATTAGTTGTTGGGACCGTTCCAGAACTGTTCTGTAACTGTAATATTCTGCGCATTGATTCGGCTTCGATTCGGGACGGTTCGATATCAGTTCTAAATACAGAACCAAAACAAACCTATTGGAATACATGTACCACCAAACTACATATAGTCCAACCCACAGTTTCTGCGCAGAACCTGCCCCCAATGACAAGAAAGGGCAAAAGACTCGGAATAGGCCACTCCCGACTCACCCACGGTTATCTGATGCCTTCACAAAATCCCCCTACTTGTGAATTCTGTGATAATGCTAGATTCACAATTGAGCACATACTTTTAAATTGCATACACTACAGCCCAACTTGCCGTAAACACAAACTCAGTGGAACTCTAAAAGACATTATCGGCCTACCTAACCAGCTCAGTGTCGTGATACAGTTCCTCAAAGACTGTCCACTGTTTAATTTAATCTGATTTTTATGTTTTTTATTGTTATGTAACCAAATGTATCGCAGATCCGGTGTCAGCGGCCATTTGATGCCGTGATACGTTAATATTAATAATAAAAAAAACTCAAATTGAAACATTCATTTATTCTGTCAACTTTTGTGAAACCATCGTTCATTGCGAACAAAATAAAGAATCTTCGTAATATAAATTAATTCGAAAATGTAATCCGTATGAGTTTTAATTTCGTCAGAGCAATGAATGCAATAAATGTAATAATTGAATCAAGGATTACGTAATATTTCTTGTTATATTTTTCAATGGTTCCATGACTCTAAACTTCACTTTCACTTTCAATACTGGTTGAAAACGTGAATGGTCATTCTACCTTTTATTCCACTGAGAATCGAAGAAAACTGGAAATGATACGTGAGTGATAATACAGGGGTATTCAAATTCGAGTCTATGCATGGTAATCTCGTAAACAGTTAGAGATGGAGAATAGATTAAATTGTGGCTGATTTGAAAATGTTTGTGTACAATTAAATGATAGCGAAAAGTCGACTGTAGCTTTCATAGTCCCGGACATATACGGAAAACCAAATGTTTGTAAATTCTATTTTTTACTGCATCTTTATTTGCAGAATAATTGGAAATCTGTTTTCACTTTGACCTTGCAACTTCCATAGAACTATCAAAATCGACTTGGAGCACCCCAAAATTTGGAAATTTTTAATGCTGACTTGTAGTTTTTGTAGCAATTTTTTTATGTACAATGTTCATTTAATGTCGTAAAATTATATTTTTTACTTCTATTACGGCCCTGATAGTCGGTCTTTTTATGTACCACAATTATTCGTCAAAAATATGATCATTCACAAGCCTATAATATCTCCACGCCCTACAACTTCCAGAAGTTAAAAAAAAACTTGAATTTTACTGTCCAATACTCATTTCGGCCCTCGGGAGTAAATCAACGAGTTATTGTTTATGAAAAATGAGCTGGCACTAACTTTGAACTGTAGATTAATTTATTTCTCCGGATTCAAAGCTCACATGAAGTTGATGAGAGAAGTGTCATATTCCAGAAACCAATAATGATAGTTCCGATAACCTTGATTTCGAAGATACTAGAGAAGTTACCTCAGGTATCTTTTGCTCATTTCAGTGAATTTTCTGAATAACTTTCAATAGTTGAATCTAACAATTCATTGGTGATAATACTGATGAGTCCTATGGCAGATCGAAACGGCGCTGTCTGGTGTTGGATCACGTATTTTGTTTGGAGGCTCTGGTTCCAACTATTGAAAATATGACAAAATATGAATGGGTATTTAAAACAAATGAGTTGATGTTGATTTCTTCCTGTCAATTTGCCAAAATAAAATATACCAGCAATAAGATATCGTAGATTATTTATTCAGAATCTTCGAAACTAAGAAGAATATGGCACTTCACCCGATCTTTCGAATTAGGAAAGATAGCGATCGAATAATGGTTACAAAAAATTCGGAACTGTATTTAAAATTTCAAAGTGGGGATGCCCCAAAGCCCGCAGATTTTCAATGTTTCTATAAATGAAGATGGATACAAATACCATGGTGTTTAAATTGATTCGTTGTTAGTTTTTCAAGAACTCTCGACGCGAGAAATGAGATTGACCCAACACATGTTAATGGATGAAACAAGAATCGTTTCCAAATGTAAAAATTGGTGTGCGCTTATCGCCTCTGTGAGTAGAATGCCGAAGTATATTGATCTATTCTACTTCATGGAGAATGAATAGTGTTTTTGTCAAAATATTTTACATAGTTTAAGTACGAAGAATGAAGTGTATCGCATTTCACATGACTCTTTGAAAGACCTTTGAGGACTAATCATTAATGTTTGTTCGCGAAGTGACACCACTAGGGCCCCAAAATGTTCAACAATGGTTTTAAAATAACCTGTATTAATGTATGGTGGTAGGCGGGCAACAAGCAATAACTTGGTTAATATGGAAATATAATAAAATTCTGAATTTTATCGTTCTTTTTATGAGTATCTGCCTTTAATCAAATTTTTTACAAAAATGCTTACAGTAACTGTTTTAAAATTAATTTATTGAAGTATTTTGTTTGGTCGGGTGCTTATGCAGAGCAAAATTTGAAAAAAGGGGTTATTTTCAACGTCTAGGCATTGAAAATCATTTTTAATGTCTAGACATTTAAAATGTCACTTCTTTGATCGATAAATGTCACTTCTTTGATCGATAAATGTAACTGAAATTGACGTTTGATGTCATTTTCATTATTTTTTTTCTGAAACGACTGAAAATTGTCTTCCAAAGTTATTAAAATTATACAAATATCAAAAATTGTTTTAAAAATATATTTTCCTTGCACTGAATAATCTGTTTAAGAAACCATTTTTGTGGGAACAATCAAAGTAAATAAAGCTGACGAAGGCACTACATGTTCAACCAACCCCATTCATGAAGTTGGTTGGAGATTACGACGGCTCTTTCGAGTCTATAGATGAGTAAAAGACAAAAATTGTGCATTTCACCCTGGTTTCATGTGTTCAGCCTAGTTTAATTATTGTAGAGAAATTTGTTGAAATGTGTGTTTTTAGGGACAAACACAAGCGCTGCAGGAAAATCCTTAAAGCGCTCTAAGAGTGGTGCCTGTGCGAAGGTGGCGATTCACGTTGGATTTGAATCGCTGGAGATTAAATTCATTTGGAAAAACGTACTCAGGAAATTTATTCCACATAAACGCATTTCTCCAAATGAAAAACTTTTCATACAGCAAAGTTCGAGGTGTACTGAGTTGAACTTCAAAACGTTAACCAGTTGGCACCTTCCGAATGAGAACCCTCAGAAGTCGAAACCAGATTAAACTAAGAATTAACGAGATCTTACCTTTTAACGTGTATTTCATAGGTTTTCAAATCAACACAAAAGATTCCTCTCATGAATTGATCAATATTTTGTAAGTGAAACATTTTCTAAAAATAAACATTTTCAAAATACAGAATGTTGAAATTCAAAAATTGTATTTTATTTTGAACTTTGACATATTGGTCGTACATTACGTTCGAAAATAATAATAATAATAATAATAATAATTAAAAAAATCCAATGACATGTTTTGTGCATTTTTGAAATTTTTCTTGCATTTTTGGAAACTTTTCTATGCTAGTTATAAATAATAATTCTCATATGTTGTTGGTCACCTCAATTAGGAAACATCGTATAAGTATATCCAATGTATTTTTTTGGATCCTAAGCTCCCATATTTCTCACATATCCTTGGACAAGTCTATGAGGAAGGATAGTCTGGATTTGTTGAAAACTTTTTCTTTGCGAGCGTACAACTTGTCAAATCTAGCAAGAGACCTGAGAATTCTCACAACCTACGCATTCCCTGGAAAAAATTATTTTCTGATTTCTACGGAAGCGCAAAAGGGCCACATTTTTATTATTTGTTTCTTGAAAATTACCACTTCAAAAATCGAGATTTCGATTTCAAACTCTAAATCTTACATCTCGAAATATCGAGATTAAAGTCGTAATTCCCTAGAAAGAAATAGATAAAAGATGTGGCCTAATTGAGCTTCCAAAAAAATCAGATGGAGCGAAACTCATTTAGTGAATATATTTTTATTCTTGGAGAAAGCGCAATTAGTTGGCCCAGCAGAAAACAGAAGTGTGTATCTTTAAGCATATTTGAATCAGAGTTTCTTGGTCTTAGTGAAGCGATGAAAGAATACATATTTCTTCAGAAATAATCAAAGGAAATTATTCAAAGTTTGAAATTCTTATAGATAACAGCGGAAACATAGAAGGGCTACATATTATCATTATTTGTTTCTTGGAAATCACGATTTTAAAACTCGAAATTTTCACATTTAAAATGGAAATTTCGAGTTGAAAGTCGTAATTTCGAGATTAAATTCGAAAATTCGAAATTGAAGTCGAGTTTTTAAAGTCGTGATTTCCAAGAAACGCATAAGAAAATTATGTGGCCCTCCTGCTCTTTCGTAGATTTCCGTCCTCGTTCTGGTTATCGGTTGGTTAGTGACGATGTGCTTAGTATCCGCATATCTGAACAATGTCAGTAAGATAACATAACATAACAATAAATTTCTTTTCTGTTCGACTTTGATGGTTAGTCTTGTTCCGATGTCATTCTTTATAGGTTGCGCTGTGCATCTCATTTATTGTCGTTCGGGCATATTTTTATTATATAATAGTGCAATGATAAGTGATTATCTCAGCACAATTGTGTTGTTGTTTTAGGTGGTATGAATCGAAATGAAACGGGATTTAATTAGAGACTTAGTAATGGATTATCTCAAGAAAGGAAGGAGAAAAATGCTTCATTGAGTAAGATGACTGATGCTTCATTCTAGATCCACTTTCCTGGATTTCAATATTTTTTCATTGTCTAAAATAATTTTGATTTTTCTGGAAAAGGCGTTGAATATGATTCAGTTGTCGATTTTCAGGGCAGCTACAAAAATTATTTTGGGGGTCGCAAACAGACCACAATAAAAGAAGTTCATTTAACCCACTTCATTATATTATTTTTAATGAATTAATGCAGCCCAGTTTCAATATAGCATAAATAGTTTTGATCTACTAGTCCTTATATGTTTCATTTTGAAGTTTAAAAAAACGAATGCCACGTAGCCAGGTTGAAAAAATGAATCGTAGTTGTATAGACACTTTTTTGTATAGATTGTGAAATTAATGGCTCAAACGATGGATTCCTCCAACAATGAATTATACAGGGAAGCCCAAACGGAGACGTCCAAAATTTGTTTATATTGGACATCTCAAGATCATGTATTTTATGCGTGTTTTGTAGTGTTCCAGTTATGAATATCACAATAATTCTATGGCAATTTCGAAGAAATTTCTCGGTATTTTTTGTTACATAATCCTCATGAATTATTATAAATAGTTTTCTGAAATGACACTGAAGTACGAAAATTTTTATTAATATTATAAAATTCAGATTCCAAACACGGCAGAGTTAACTTCTCGAGTTAACATTGAAAATCTTAAAAAATGATTCTTGGATACCTACTGCTCGTGCCTGTTTTTGAACATTCTTGGGATAACGCCATGCAAAGTCACTAGAACGCCATATCGATAAACCGCTTGTATAGAATGGATAAATTCAAAAACATAGTAAGATATACTAATATGAAAGAGTGCAAGGAAGGTGCATTCCTAATCCAACTCAACTCGGAAATTTCCATACCGCAATGTATTACATAACAGAATGAACAAAATACAGATTTAAATAAAAAAAGAAACTTGAAAGTAACGAGTGATCAATTATTCTTTTAAGTCGCATATGAAAAACTACAACCTGGAAACATTGCTACGTGATTTGTGTTACCATCATTTGTCATATTACAGTATACGTAGTGGCTAATTTCGTGAATTTTCAAATGGAAAAAACACTGAAATGTCAAATTGACGTCTTTCTGCGGCTTTTTTCAAAGCATAATATAGATACGTAAATTTTTCACCATAAATACTAAAGTTGAATAATATTCGCGTAAAAATGTTCGATTATGTCACCGTTTTAGGGTGTTCTGAAACTTTCCCGAAAATCGTTTACTGCTTCACATTCCACACCTGTACCATTTTTCTTATGTCTATACGTCGTACATCCTCTGGAAGTTTAAGAAGAACTATTTAGCCAATTTGTGGGTTTGAAACACAATTTGGTTTTTCAAAGTTGGCACATTTCTAGAAACACTATTCTTTTTTCAATGCGAGATTTGGTGTATGAAACAAAATCCAAGATTTAAAATTGAAAATGTTACTTTTTGTTATTTCCAAAGTCCGCATATTTCATAGGAAAGTTTTCAAATGAATAATATTTCAAACAGTAGCTTTCTCTGAAACTTCAAGTATTGTATTCTTTGTTGGAGCAATATACGATTTTTTTGTGTGAAAATATGCCTTTAGTAATTTCATAATAAAAATATAAACATTGTTAATTTTCACAAAGTTTATATTACAGTATCTACAACTTTATGGTGCGAACTGAAAGGTTTCGTGCCATAAATACTAAATCAAATATTTGATTTATAAACTATTTATTATAAATTATATAGCCTTATTATATAAATTATCTGAAATATCTCATTATTTCCCATACATTTTTGATGGACTCGGATATGTGTACATACATATAGGTTGTGCTTGTTTTTCACAATCATTCAAGGTTATGAAGTTATTTCTTGTGGCTTTGCAGCCATGATAGATAGCACGTTCACATCCTTTCAGTTGGTTGTTCCAGTGATAAGCGAACTTCCAGTCGTCACAGTCTGCTGTTATTTCTAAGGGTTCATCACAATCTACAAATAAAATGATTCATCAATAGATAATAGCTTTATGATAATATGAACTATTCAGATTGGTATATTCAAAGATTAAAGTAAACGGATTCCGTAAGTCTCAAACGTATGTAAATAACAACACTTTATTGTGATATTTTTAGTTGACAGTTACAGCAAGCGCCATGGGGGCGAGCCCGTCCCCATGCGCACAAACTCATTTTCAATGTAACCTCCCACTGCAGCTCTTGCAAGACATACAAATGCTCTGTAGAGAGGCGTATCATTACTTGTCCTCCAATGCTGTTGGCGTTTGGCATTGTTTGAATAATTTGTATTGTTTCTGAAAAAAATGTTATCGCCTAACAAAAAATCAGTCATCAAGAGTCGGACACGTTAAATTATTTTTGAAGTGTTTGATTATTTTCAAAGTGTTCAATGTGAGTTGAATACGTTATCAACGGTGAAAAATAAAACATCTCTCGCTACAGGTAACATTAAATAAGTTTAAAAAATTACTATTTCAACACATTTTCATTTTGTATTAGGTATTTCAATAAGAACCATTGATAGAGTGGTTAAAGAAGGGGAGCAATTAATTTCTGCAAATCACGAAGAAATAAAATTTTCCACCCCTAGAAAGAAGCAGCCTAGAAGAGTACCAGTAACTGATATTACCGAGTATGGGCATTTCAATATTAGACGGATTATTTACGACTTTCATAAAACGGAAGGGTGTCGTATTACGGTAAAAAAGTTCCAACACAAAATTAATGACGTAGAAAATAAGTTTCAAATGGAGGACTGAAAATAATAGAAAAGTTTTAATAGATAAAATGGACATTAGAGCATTGAGGATCAAGTATTTTTAAAAAATTATAAAAATCTATTTTCATAGCCAACAGCGACCAATTGTGTTTCTTGATGAAACAAACCTTGACGGTGGATATACATCTCCCAAGAACTGGACGGGACCAAGACTCATTATTGTCCATGCAGGAGGTGGCATGGGCTTTATACCTAATTGTCAGCTTATGATCAAATCAGACACAATATCAGGGGATTATCATTCAGAAATTAATTCTGAAAATTATGGTAAATGGTTACAAGAGAAGTTAATCCTAAATTTACCCGGGAATTCGATAGTCGTGACCGATAATAATACTCCATACCATAATATTCAAATTATTCCAGTCCCCAACACAAATTCTAGGAAGACTGACATGATGAAGTGACTGCACGGAAAAAGCATCATGTTCACCCCTAACATGCTCAAACCCGAATTATACGAGTGGATCAAGGAAAATAAAAAGTATCATATTAGATACAAATTTGATGAGGTTCTGCTTGAACACGGATATAATGTTTTCCGACTTCCACCCTACCATCCGAATTTGAATCCCATTGAACTATTTGGGCTACTGTAAAAAACAACGTGTCCCAAAATAATGTAACTTTCAGGTTGGAAGCACTCGGAGAACGAGTTTGATCAAATCACTTCCGAGGAATGGCAAAAGTGTTGCCGACATGTAGTAGATATAGAGCGGAAATATTGGGAAAATGAAACATTCACAGACGTTCAAACGGAGGTAAATTCGGTGATTAGAAATTTAAATGACGATAGCAGCACAAGCAGCAGTGAAGATAAAGAAAATTTGTATTCAAATAGTGACTGATTAAAGTTTATTTTTGGATAAGTACTACTACCTATAATACTAAATAAAATATGAAAAAAAATTACAAAGTAGGCATGTTCCATTTGCTACCCTAATTAAATATAATTATAGGTACGACACTGTCCGGCATGGGGCTTATCGTAATCCAATATTAATTTATTTGGGAGAGTCTACACCTGCGCGATCGCTCGCCATCACCTGTGGCGTCTACTGTATTTCACTATGCAAGAGCTTCTTCAGGCGTGTTCAGTAATAACTAACTTAATTTCTACATCGTGCTTTTTATGTATAGTAATTTGAATCAAAAGGACTTTCATTACCTAATACATTTTTACGATTCAATAAGAGCGGAAAGCTGCGAACTGCGAAGCAAAGAATTCGTGCGAACACCGTTCTCAATAATCTTATAAAGAACCCCAATTCATCATTCAGTATGGCGTCCTTCCGGTTCTATTCAAATTATAGTCTTTTCATTCACGAACTTTGTGACAATTTTAATAAATAGGGGATATATGTAAGCACAACACTCCCGATTGGTATTGTCTACTTGAATATCTAAATGTCCTTTTTGAGAGTGTGTATGAAATTTGGCTTATAGGCATGGAATTTATTTTTGTGGAAAATTCTTCTTAGTTTCTCTGCCAACTCCTGTATTTTCACTAATATTCCTAATATTAGTTTTTCTGTTTTCAACAACGCTCAAACAAACATTGAGTTGTTCTTCATTGTACTTTATTGAATTATGTGGTTTCTTGAAACGATTGCCGACAGAGCCAGGTTCTTTGAAGGTTTTCAATGTCCACTCACGGAACTAAAGTGAATATTTCTTCCTGGACGCCGGTGATTGAAAATACAAGCAACATTTCGATAAGGCACCACATAAAAGAACGATTTCTACTTTGACTTGTGTGCATAACATTGTACATAAACCTTATTTATGAATAATAAATGTACGAAAATCTGTACACGAAACAACTCCATTCATTAAACGCAATCATTTGATATTAACCAAAACTACAAATTTGTTTAGAAAGCCAACTAAGGGAAAATTTTATTTCGATTTGATCAGTACTATTTTCTTCCCGACATGTTGCATTAGTCTTGTAATGTTTAAAATCAAGAAATTTTATATCATGTTTAGTACAAATCGCTAGAACGAAAGTCTTTTGAATAGTTATGAAATTGTAGGTCAATATTTAGTTTACAGAAAAGTATGATATTTTGAGTTAGTTTGTAACTGAATTATTGGTCAGAAACTGTATAAAAATCTATTAAAGAAGGAATACGAGTGTAATAAGAAGGAAGAGAAATACGTTTATTCGATTACTTACATAATAAAGTTCATACATTGAAAATCCGAATCAGTTTAACAATGAAATGAAAAAACTAAATGAACTTTGCAATAACAAAGACGAATTTCTGGAGGTGTATTTATTTTTTTTTTTCTGGCAACAGACCAATGCGGGTATTTTCTGGGCAAGATATGACATTATGCCTCGTATTCATCAAAATTATGAAATTTGAATCTTTTCAGTTATTGAATGTTGCCAATGAAATATTCTTAAATATTTATTTTTCTCTTTCGAAGATAAAATTACATTTTCAATATGAGAATTTTACGGGGTAAAATTAGTTGAAAATTCATGAACATATATATACAGGGTGTCCCTGGAATTTCTTTTCCTCTTGGGAATGTATAGATGGGGTCAAAATAGCACCAGTACTTCATATAACTTTTGTTCCTAAAATCCTTCGTTACCAAGTTCCGGGTCCTCAAAGTTGCAAAATGAAAAATGTTTTTCTTTGATAACTCATTCAAAATCAACCAAATTTTGGTGATCGACTAGACAAATGAATTGCTTTGATGAGCTTTAAAGTAGGGGTCAGTTGGTCCACACACCAAAACTTTGAAATGACAGATATTTTTCAACAAAATCAGATTACTTAGACAATTTTCTGAATAAAAGTACTTGTTTGGAAATTCGATGATAAAAATGAGAAACTAGAATGCGATTGTGTTTTGTTGAGTGGTGCATTGTCATTGTACTGTCAATATTCCATAGGGCATTTTGAAGTTTGTTGATATGGCCGAACAGTTTACATTCAACAAATATGCAGATATGCATGCATTTAATGCATAATGCTGCAGAAGCCCGTTGTCTGTATTCCGAGCATTTTCCGAACCGAACGGTACCGGCAAGGAAACGTTCGAGCATGTCGATCGCAGCTTGAGAGAGACAGGTATGTCTAATGGATAATTAATTGGAGCATGTTGCTTAATTTCTATATTATTGTAGGTACAGTTTTGCCAAAATCTGATGGTGAGGGCGCTCCTAGGGCTGTGCGTACCGTTGCATATGTGGAAAATATTTTGGAAACTGTCGCTAATGATCCTTCAATGAGCATCAGAAATATATCAGAACAGTTCCATACATCCAAGTCCATTATTCATATATCAATTAGGGAACAACTGCTCCACCAATATCACATTCAGAAGGTACATACCATGACACCTGAAGATTTTCTAGGACGACTGAAACATGCCAATTGGTTCATGGATGAGCAAAGAGAGGATATGACTTTAATTCATCGAGTTTTATTCACTGATGAAGCAGGTTTCAGTAGAGATGGAGTTATAAACTCTCATAATCTCCACATATAGGCCGAAAAAAATCCTCATGGAATATTGCAAACCAAACACCAACGGAAATTCAACGTGAATGTTTGGGCCTGGTATCATAAGAAACCATCTTATAGGACCATTCGTTCCACATAACCGATTGAATAGTGAACGTTATTTAAAGTTCCTTCAGAACAATTTAAATGGACTTTCGGAACATGTTCCATTGAAAACCCGAAGAGATTTGTGTTTTATGCATGCTTGCGCTCCTCCTCATTTTAGTTTGATTGTGTGGGACCATCTGAACCATACTTTTCACAATAGATGCATTGGATCCATTGGATTTTTTCTGTGGGGGCATCTAAAAAGCCTTGTTTACGCTACACCTATTCACACAACAAGGACCCTGGAATGCTATTTCAAGTACAGAGAGGGTGTCTCCGCAGACTACGAAAATGCATTCAGAGAGAAGGCGGCCATATCGAGCTATTTCAGTAGTGGATTTTTCATTTCTGTTTTCTCCTGAGGCTTGCAATAGATATTTACACCTGTTAAGTTAACGTGTTTGCATTATTAAAATTCGTTATGAACATTTTACCTATCATTTCTATTTTCATTAAAAATTAATCTTTTAGAGTAATGGTAGATATCTCAGGTTGGATGTCGTCGAACAAAAGTGCATTTTTATCATAAATGGTTGCTCCGATAGATTTTTTACACGAGTAATTTTATTCAGAAAATTTTCTAAGTAACCTGATTTTGTTGCAAAATATTGAAAAATATCTGTCATTTCAAAGTTTTGGGGTGTGGGCCATCGGGGGAGTCCGTTCCTGACTTTGTAGCACAACTACTCTTCCATGAAAGCTTATCAAAGCAATTCATTTTTGGTCAATTGCCAAAATCCTAGCCCTCGAATTTGAACATTGGCCTTATTTTTCAACATTCCACGTAAAAGAGTGCAATACATTGTATCATCATGTATCACTCCGTATATTACTTCTCAATTATTATTAATTTTCAAATTCAGTTAACCAATTCAAATATTTACCTGATACTTCAAACTTTCTGAAAGGTCCATTTGAACCCAATATTTTTCGATTCAGATCTGGAACTTTCGTTGGAACGGATACAGAACAATCAATCAAACTACACAACAAAGCAAATATCACCGCTGAAGAGATATTAGTCATAATTTCTTACTCCGTTGAAACCAGCTCGTTTGATTTGTGAATGTATCAAGGCAATATAAGTAATTATATCAATATCAAGTTACAACCTCTTCAAATCAAGAGATGACCTTTGTTTTGAGTTAAAGTAGTACACTAATACAAGGAATTTATATTTTGAAAATAAATAAGACATGTTTTCATTGATATGGATTTCTTCAAATATGACGTCAAATGTTTTTATCTTTATAACTTTAGTCGAAACTTATTTGTTCGATTGATTATCCTTTCAATAATATCGGTTTCTCATAAATTATGAAGTTTCCTTAGGTTTGATAGCCATACAAAGTGGGGTCCTATCTTGGGCAGAAACTGAGGTACATGTTAATATTTCAGATTTTTTCTGTTTCTGAATGTATTTACTAGCGCTGTTTTAATTAATAATATTTCATTTTGATATTATATACAGGATGTGGCACTGAAAACGAAACAGATCTAATATCTTCAAAACACATGTTTTCTGAAAAATATGCAAAAACACATCGATTTATAATATCTTTCTATTATAACCTCAACTGTCATACCTCTCCTCCCACCCCTCGGTCACCATAACCCAAACAATTTGAATAGTGAAAGTAGTAAGTGTGGTAATTTCATAAGGAATTCAGCCATGTCAATTTTTGATACCTAACTTTATATTTTGGCGCCCTCTTGCGGTAAAAAACTGTTCCGTATTCCAAATTATGATACTTCATTTACAAGCTGATTTGACTTAAATTTTGTGACAATGCATTATGGAATTTTTCTAAGGGAAAAAGCAAAATGGCGGATCCACAATGGCGGACAAGATTTGTAATTATGGTCCGATTCGACTCAAAATTGACAAGTGGTGGCTTTCGGGGTTGGAAATTATGATTTGTTTGTCAATGCAAAAAAACACTATGGTGGCTCTAAGATGACGGACGAAATTTGTAATTATGGTCTGATTCGAATTAAAATTAGTATGTGGGAATTTTCAGGGTAGGAAATTAAGATTGTTTTGTCGATGCAAAAAACAAGATGGCGGACGATATTTGTAATTGTGGTTCGATTCGATTCAAAATTGGCATATGAGGGTTCTACAAGTTTCCAGTATAACTAAAAAAAATTATTGAATTGATAAAAAAGCTTTTATACAAATGCGCTAAAAAG
>WOGR01005843.1:0-13503 GCA_015342045.1 Leptinotarsa lineolata | reverse complement strand
GCTGCATTCAGAATGCATGTTTTGGAGATACCTCAATCAGAGTGGCAAAAGTGCTTCGACAATTGGTTCAAACGCATGCAAAAGTGTATAGATCTTCATAGAGAATATTTTGAAAAACAATAAAGTGATTTTCGATAATTAATATTTTTTTATTCTCTAATCCCGAAATATAAAAGGCAACCCTCCTCGTAATAAATAAAATTGAATGGATCAGAATGAAACATTTTTTAGTGAATAAAAACAACGGAATGATTGTGCTTCAGCTGATCATTAGAAACATTTGTTTATTCTGTTAGTATTTGATATAATTTTAAAAAAACTTGATTCTATGCTTCCTATTCTAAAAGAAGATGAAGGCTAACAAACTTTTTTTTCAGGTCCAACGCTGGGTCCAAAGTTCCCGGTGGAGATAACAATTCTCTCGATGGCGATAGAGATAAGGCCCAGTTACGATCACATCAGGTTAGTTTTATACCGCAAACATGAACTTCAACACTCCTTATATTTTATTTTCTCAGTTGGTCAATAGAATATAATATTGAAAGTCAACACTTTTGATCATTTGAAAATTAGGATCAGTTTTCATGCCTTTGAAGAATGGATTCCCGAAGTGAAAAAATTGCTCATTTGTAAAATTCAATGAATGCAAACTTTTAAAGTCAAATAAACTGTGTTAAACCTTTTTTTAGGTTTGCTGGCCGTGGTCAGTAAGTTTTTTGCCTGGCGTATCATTTACAAATACGGTAGACTTTTCATGTAATTTTTTATAGACATTTTCTTTCAAGTACAGGATGCTATACTTCATATTTAAATAGATCGTTCAGATACTTTTTTGAATTGCTCATTTCTGAGGTTACTATTTCTTTTATTTTTCGTAAGCCTTTGCGTTTAGTAGAACAGGTAGTAACCAACAGGTACCAATCAGGTAAAAATTATGGTTATTGATAGAGAGATTAACTTCTTGTTGGTCGTTCAATAGAAAATTTGATTGATTTCCGGGAATTCACTAGGATGACTTTTTATCCTTTATTTTAATATGTAGTAAATCGTAGTTTTATGCCGAGGTCGTGGTTGTTATCTAGAACATGACATGCATAGATTGAATTGGTTTTTTTCATTTCAAAACTCATTCTGAGATTCTGGTTTTGAGATTTCCAGATGCTCTCCCAATATAAACTGTTGAGCTTGTCGTCCTTGCCGATGTTGATTTTTTTTATATATTTACCTAAAGTGTTATTAGTCTTGTATGCTATGTTGATCATCATCAGCATATGAAAATATATCAACTCCTGCCTTGAAGCTTTAGTTATAACATAATAAATATTTTAACGGAAATAGTAAATTTTCTGTGGGCAATTTGTAATAACTAGAACATATATTTTGGCGGATGTCTATAATTCACATATCATTGTCACTAATCCTTATTCTCAATAACATTGCACGTCAACTCATTACCAAAAATTTCACAAAGTGTAGTACGAATTGCAACTTTTTATTTATTTCAATGGTGTTTTTTTGTTGTTTGATTAATGAGCTATTCATTTTGTATAAATTCATATTGAATTTAGAATAAATCACTTTTGTCTAATTTCCACTGAGTTAATTATTCGTTACGACTGGTTTCGGTTTATTAGACCATTCTCAAGTATTCTATATTCAATATTTCAATGGTTCTTAGTTTAAATTAGTTCTCTAAACGTGTGTATGTGTGAGAGAGGAACTGGTTATGAATTGGCTTGTCCCTGTAGAGGATTATTTGGTGATTACTTGGCCTATACCCGATTATTTCTCATTCCACTGACCCACTTCCTCCGTTTACCAGGTCCACCCGGTACTCGACGCCCACCAGACGATCATCTGTTACGAAAAACCGCCTCCGCCGATCGGTGATCGACAGCCCACACCGCCGCCGTCCCATAACTCGTGCTACCCTCTGGCGCCCAATATCTGCGTCGAAGCGGGTCGTATTCAGTTCATCCGGCAGGAGTCAGAGGGCGCTCCCGTACCGCCGCCTCCGGATCCCGCCGTAGCGGCGACGGCGGCGCAGCACCAGCGTGGTGGCAGGATTACCGTTACGAGAGGACTGCAGACGGAGGACGAGGACGAGATGGGCTTTAGAGAAGTACAGGTAGGTGGCGCTAGGTGTTGCGTTATTGTCGTAGCGAAAAGTGTAGACAAGTTGTATTTGTTATTGATTTAGGAGAAGTTTTGTTCATTTTTATGTTTCTGCAAACGACTTTACACAGCGTTATTAAACTATGGTATCGTCATATTCGTTAAAATCGTTTTTTATTGCTTTATAATTAGCAGTAGGTACTTTTAACTCTGGCACTAGTCTTAAGTCGTGAGTTATAAGTCTTTTCCAGTTGGATCGTTGATTTTCAGCGGTAACTTTCTTGCGTGAACTTAGATATCACACTATATACGAAGTGTGGTTAGAAAATAACAAAATTTTTCGTAATTCTTTTTTCCTTTACAATTTTCACTTTATCCTCTTCAATGTACTTTCCTCCACTATCTCTAAATTTTTCCATTTGAATTTTCCATTGTTCAAAACAGTGTTTTGAGTCATTTTCTGAAAGCATGTTCATAATCTCCGTCGCTTCTCCTCGATTTTGGTCACCTCAAGAAGTTATGGAAGCCTACAACCTTTTTTGTGAGATATCTCACGTTTGGGGTCCGTCAATTGGCCGCCTATGTCGTGTGATTTAACGCCTTTGGATTATTTCTTCTTCATCTAAAGCGAAGCCGCGGACAACATTTGCATAAAATCATCTTCAAACATCAAATTATATTGATCGTTCTATCGATTCCAATTAAGATCTCATTTTTTTTTAAGTATTTTGGGTTTTTTCGAAAATCAAATCCTATGTCTCGAAAAAATTCATCCGTGATCTTTATTTCTTGGATTCGGAACATTTTTCGATATTTTTTGGCTTTATGAACTCTCATAATTTCTCATTCATACTTTTATCTCTTCATTAATTGGGTTAGACGCTTCGGATTGAATGGTTCCGCATGGCCTACATTTATTTATTACTGGAAAAAGTTGTTTGGCATAAATTTCAATTTTCCAGAAGTAATCCAAAGTTAATGAAAGTGAAAATATCCCCGGAAATTTATGAACCCTAAAAAAGACGGATACAATCATGATATTACTTCGTCCGAACAACTAATGGGTATTTTCGTAACATCGATCGATTAACGTATTGTAAGTTGTTGGCATCTTAGGGCTATTTGGGGTTGTTTGTTATGTTTCGTTGTGAATTTCGTCTATTATCGTTCATAAATATTTTTTAGAACACTTAAACATTTATTGGAACTCTGAAAGTTCTGGAATTTTGAAAACCGTGGAGTGAAAACAACAAAGATATACAATAAAATTGTATTTCACAATTTCTATTTTACCTAAAATTCTCAACATAATAATACACCAACTTTCTATTCGAGTAAATTACACCCCCACTTACTTTGTGGAAAACTCAACTAGTTCAATCTGCTTTGTTAACTGTGTCTGTGTGTCTGTCTGTCCGTCATTCGTGGCATATGTTTCTGTCTACCGTTATTTCTCAGAATCCATAAAGTTGGTCAGATATAGAGTTTATCAATATGAAGAAAATTAGAAAATTCGAAATGGACTCTACATTTTTGGCATGATGACAATATCAGGAGGGTATTATATATTCGCTCTAATTGAGTGAAAAAAGCAATATCCTTAGAAAATTGAAGGTGGCATCAATAATGCATTCATCGAGTCCTTAAATTACTCGTCCGATAAAAGATAAGTCTTGTGGAGCCTATTATAGAAAAAGTCTTCTCTTTTCACTTTTATAGGCAACCCTAGTTGACGAAAACCTTGCAAGAATCATGAGTAGTATGCAATATTATAGCAAAGATCACACAAAATTCAATCAACACATTAAACAACTTTTATTGAGCCACCATACTCTCATAATGCAATGGTAACTTTCACCAATGGGTGAAACACTGAGATACAACATTACCTGTAGGTACTCATTTGGAATAGAAATTTCTTTCGTAGCGGAGTCCAAATATTTAAAGTGATTTTCCATGAAGCAGTCTGAAGCCGCCTTCTCTTTTCCAGCTCAATAATTAATGTGGAGCTGGAAAGTGTACAAAATAAACTGATTTTCCAGCAAATATTCATAATGACGTAATAAAGCGAAATGACATATGCACGTGAAGGAATAATCTGGAAATATTTCACAGCGTGAAAAGCGACCACGGACACATTAGCTATAGTCTTCTACTAGCAGGACACAAAAGAAATCGTGTAGGCTCCATCGCCCAAATTCTAGGAATAACTATTATTGAACTTTAGAAAAGTAAGTAGGTTTTCATTGCAGATTTTTCAAGAAGAAGAAATCACCTCATTATATAACGCATTGTCATTGTTAACTATTGAGATAGAGAAGAGAGATAGAGGGCAATGCGCTAAATGAAGTCTGAAAGCTTTGAAGTTTATTAAAAATACCAAGCTGGAGGGTATTTGGATGACATTAGCACCAGATTATATCTGTCGCAAGCCAAAAACCAGATTGAATGATGAAAACTTACACGACCAGTTATAAGTATGTCTAAGCTATTCTCTAGTTTCATTGGCCGTGTTTTGTGGAATTTTAGGCCTGACGTTTTGTCTACACCTGCGGTAGATATAGGCGGTGAGACAGTGGATGCAATGTTGTTGTTCATGTTTTAGAAGTCTCCGAACATGAACTCAAAAAAATTATTCGTTTCATGTAGAAAAAAAATATAGAACCCACCTTGAAATAACTTAAACATCTAATAGAATTAAGAATGGACTGACCAGTTACTTGATGAAAATCAATAACAGTAGAATGACAACAAAAAGTCGCCATATGCCTCTGTATAAACCAATTTCCGTTGTTTTTCATAGAATATATCGGTCTATCTCAGTCCGTACACGTATTATTCGATAATTGAGACGATATTTCTTGCGTCTCGTCGGACGCAAAGATTAATAAATCAAGGCTTTCAATCGGTTCGCGCAGGAAGTACAAAGAAACTAAATTCTTTCTGTCCTTCGCAGATATTATCAGTTGAAATACTACCACCATAAGAAAAAGAAAGGATTGAATTATTTTTCCTGTCCATTTCCATTGTTATGGACGCCCCTTATCCAAGCATTTTTCTTTGTCGTTGAATTCTCTGCAATATTTGGAAGATGTAATTGTTATTTTTTTATTTTCTACTGATCTGCCAGATTTGCTGAATGAGCGAGGTGTTTATGTGAGTAGAATCGTGAATGATTAATTTTGCATTCAGTGAAATTCAACTACATAAAATATATTAACATTAGGCTGAGTATCTTCAAAAGTGTTGTGATAAAAACCTGGATTTGAGCCAAATTCGATTAGTCTCCCTATGGAGCTCTGGATATACGACTAATGAATCTATAAGTTGTTTTTCTTGCGTATTTCTGATACTCCCCCTGGCCTTTCAATTTTTATCGGGTTGAAATCAGATCCCAAAAATTTACTACATTTTTATTGGACGCCATACAACAATATAGCCCTCAATAAAACGGAATTTTACGACGCAACTTCTTCTGTAGTCTCAGTTCGTGAATGAGACATTCGAAACCTCACGAAAACGCCAAAGAGCCACCATAACTCATCCTGAAAACACGAAAAAAACTACGACGAATCGGGAACTAACAGATGTAAAAAATCATCTTTCTGCCGGTTTAGATCTCGTGTCGTTCGGCAGCCATTACGGTATAAATCTAGGTATTTTTCTCCATTTTCTCAATTTCGTGGTAGAGACACGCTATCAAGCTCCGTAAACTTCCATTTGCTTTACTTCCTAATGATGGCCATAAATATCTCATGCATAGCTCGTTTTGCTGAGTGCTTACGAAGGGAATCTGGATTATTTTATTTCCGAGAGGAAAGCGTCTTGAATATGGGGGCCGAAATAGGTTTCTTCAAATCCATCATGTTATCAATAAAGATTGCACCGTTTATGTTGATTTTTAATAACGTGAAGATTAGCCTGTGGAAACCCAGAATCATGAATGCTCGATGTTGCATCACATTGGAATCAAAATATTCCACGGGACGCCTGGCAGATGTAAAACAGAAGTTATTTTGTACAATATGCATAAAAGTATAGATTAAGACAGGAACTAATATGTAAAAACAATTGTTTATTAAACATAACATTAATATTAACTGATCTCGGTGATGTCCAATTTCGAAAATGATATTTTGTGGACCCTGTGATGATTGGTGAGTACTGGAATATTTATAAAAAATAAACTGACTAACTGACTGACTCACCGATTGGCTGGCTGACTGACAGACTCACTAACTGACCCACCGACACACTAACAGACCTACCGACTCACTGATCGACTTACCAACACACTGACTAACGAGCTGACTGACTGACCTACTGAATGACTGACTCACTGTCAGACTAACGGACTGACTTACTGACTGACTCACGGAATTATTGACTCACTCACTGATTAATTGGATAACTCACTGATTTACTGACCGACTCATTTCTGCCTGACTGTCTCATTACTGCCTAACTGACTCACTACTGCCTGACTGACTAACTACTGCCTGACTCACGGTCGTGCTTACTGACTGATTCACCAGCTCACTTACTGACTGACTCACTAACCGACTTGCTGACTGGCTCACTGACTCATTCACTGACTGACTGACTCACCGACTGGCTTAAAGCCTGACTGACTCACTAACTGACGCGCTGACTGACTGACTGACTCACTGGCTGACCGAGTGACTCACTGACCGACTAACTGACTCGACGACTGATTCACTGACTCACCGACTGACTCATCTATTGACTGAGTGACTGCAGATTGCTGACGTCGCTACGCTAGCAATTTGATTTACGTGCGGCTATAGATGTTTCACATCAAAAGTTGTGGATGTAATTTCAATCCCATTTACCAAATTCAATGACAACTTTTCAGTTATGAAATTGAAAATCTGCCTCTATTTACAACTAGATAGTGCTTCCATCCGCGATTCAATTATTGTTCAGATGGGAAAAACAGTCATTTTGAGCTATGACCTCTGAAGTCTCCCTATATTGCGCTTATTGAGTTTATTTTTCCGAAAGTAGTAAAAAATAACTTGTATATGGGTAAAAGTAAGCCCAGAAATGGAGATAAACTTTGTGACGGTCTTAGGCCGACCTGTCAGGAAATCAGCGATTGCCGAATTGAAAACAGATTCGTAAAGTATTGAACAAAAGTCATTTTCCGTAGATTATTTCCTTTGAATTAATAAATTGATAAAAAAAATGGAGGCTAGACCACCAAAACAGAGTTTCACAGCCATAAAACGCTTTTTTTTAACAGCGATGAAACTACAACCAATGAAATCATATATTCAATTAAATTTGTTTCTAATTAATGAAACTTTGCAATTTACAGGTTTAATTACCTCGAGTGAAAACTAAAGAGAAGGTAGATTGATTTCCACGCACTTGGAACTGATCTGTAGGCATTTCATTTGCCATTTTTAACAGATGGTACATTTACAGAAGTGCTTGGATTTTTTAACGATTTTTCATTCAGAGTTTTCTGTTTGTCTTCTACGAAACACCATCATCAAATTACCCCCCTCACATTGAATAATTCCTTCGCTACCATCTTCTCGGAATTCCAATTAAAAATGCAATTCAATCACTATCCGGAAGAATACTCTTTTCGGCGTTTTCCTCGGACTTTCGATCGAAGCTAACGTCGTTACTGCCTTATTGTGAAATCTTAATAGGAAACACAACGCCATCAAGAGTTGAATTTTATCGAATTTAGTCCCTTCGCATCTAATTAAAATCGGGGATGTTAACATCAAGCGAGCCAATTCACAGCGGTAAAGAATGCAAGGAGTGGAATAATTCAATGAAGGAGATTCTATTGCTTTTCCGGATGCATGGAGGGTCGCAGCTTTCGAATTCGCAGATTAAATATGGATTTTAATGAGATATATCTCGAAGCGGTATGAGAGAACGGTGGCCTCAAAAATGTGTTCTTGTCAGAAATATTAGGCCACATGTAAGTTTTTTATGATTCGCGATTATCGCGTATGTAAAATATTTTTCAGATCTGACATTGCATCTACCTCTGAAAAACTATACGATTGAGCTGTGGCATATTCTTTTTCAATTATATAAACAGCAAATTAGACAGCACATCAACGAAGTCACTATCAGCATCCTATAATCGATGTTTTTAATAATCACTGAGAAACTTATAACGTTTTTGAATTTTTAACTTTCATTTAATTATGACATTTATACCTAAAATGATAACAGTAAACGACATGGATAAATAGAATATTGAACAATATTGACGTGCACATTTTTTCAACTGTTGGTGCCTAATGGCGCACGTTTTTCTGGACCTAACCTAATTCAACCTAACCTATCCCTACGTAACCCAACCTAACCTAACTCAACCTAACATATCAAAGTATCTACGACGTCATATTTCATTTTTTCCACAAATGACATTTAAAATATTGAAATTAAGAGAGAGAACAGCTAACCAATAAAAAACAACCGCAACATATACTATGACATATAACATTCCATTCAACCTGACCTTCGAATGCTAAAACGAACGTATTTTCAAATATTTAATTTAAAAAAACTATCTATCTTCAACATCTAACCTGACCTCGAATTCTAAAACGAACGTATTGTTGAATATTTCTTCTGGAAAAAAACTATTCATCCTCAACATCTAACCTGACTTCTGAATTCTAAAAGGAACGTATTTTCGAATATTTCTTTTGGAAAAAACTATCCTCAACATCTGACCTGACTTCCGACTTCGAATATTTAATTAAAAAAAATATCTTTCAACATCTAACCTGACCACCGAATTAAAAAAATGAACGTGTTTTCGAATGTTTAACTTTGAAAAAATTGTCTTTTCTCAACATCTAAGCTCACTTACTCAATTGAATACCTCATGTATTTTAGAAAATTAAATATAGAATTTTCAAAAAACTATCTATCCTCAACATCTAACCTGGCTTCCGAATTCTAAAAGGAATGTATTTTCGAATATTTATTTTGTAAAAACTATCTTTCCTCAACATCTTATCTGACCTCCGAATTCTAAAAGGAACGTATCTTCGAATAATTAATTAATAAAATTGAAAAAACTGGTGAATACATGCAGAACAACGTTATTTCAAAACTGACGTCCCAATATGGAAGAAAATAGCGATAAATTGGTGAATAAATGGTCAAAAAAAGAGGAAATTCATCTGTTAAAATTACCTGATCACTTGGCAACACTGTGCGAGTGGTAAAGTTTTACAACTTTGACATTTGTTTAAGTACCATTTAGTTTACAATGAAAATACATGTGTTTTTACGAATTACCCAATGTTATTTTCAAAAAACAGCAGTAAATGAGGAATAAAGGTTCAGTTGGTGTGTTGGCTGTAAAAAAGACAGTTTATAATGTTGTACAGATTGCTATAGTGATATTTTCCAAAAATATCTTTTTGTTAAATGAAAAATAGCATATATCCCAAAGTTATTTTTTCCGCACGAAAATTTCGTTTGCTATAGAGTTTTTTATGTTTTGAATCATCTGTGCAAGTGTAATAAAGATCATGAAGGTGTCCGTTTTTGCTACCTTCACCGAAAGTATTTTGCTCCAGAGCGCTAACTCGGAGATAATGTACGTCATTCAATATCAAAATGGTATTGACTGTTAATTGGAGAAATAATATATCCAATATTTGTAAACTAAATCGGGGAAAAATTGTCTCCACATTCCTTTATATTATGTCAAATTTGACGTTAAATGACCGCAAATGTATGAATAACGACAAAGCATGGCGACTGACTATACTGAAGACTTATGACGCCGTGTACAACCGAGAAAGCATTTTCATGTGACGTAAAATGAATTGAACTTTAGGTTAGAATTTCGCAACATAAAAATTCTGTTTGAAGAAATATAATGTTTCTTCGAAATGATAAATAGAAGGGCAAAAATAGTGATTCAAATAGACATTCGACTAAATAATTGGGGTGGACTTTTGAACTTTTCTATGTATTTGTACCGCGAAAAATCCTCTTCGCTGCTAACCTACTTCTTGTTCTCCAAAACAGATTTTATTTCAACCTGTGCACGGAATGAATTTTACGCATCATAAACCAAGTTTCCTGCTGTAACACTTTCTATTTGTATTCAGCTTTTCCTGCAGTATTACAAAAACCGATTTACGTCTTGTTTGTTCACCGTTCCCTATATAGCTTATTTCCATAATTTGCTGAATGAATAGAGCGATAAAATCACCGAAGCGTTGATAATTCGGTTCTAATAGTTCGAATAGCCGATTAGTTATGTTAATTGGTAATCCAATTACAGGATTATGTACTCGTACTCACAGGTAGCAATATTATTGTGGTAGTCTACATTGATATTTTGTCAAATGACTCTCATGAAAAACCACGGCCAAATTTGGTTATTTTCTCCCAGTGATCCTAATGGGAAAGTGACACTGATTTGCTTTTCAAGATGACGTCATTGTGTTCTCCAATCGGCAATCCAAGATGTGCTTCACTAACTGTTCGTCCGTATTTGAATTTACTTTCATCTACTTGTCGTTGAAGTATAACATTTTCAAGTGCTAATGCTAGGCATTAGAGTTTGATGAGAAGGTCTTTTCTGATTCAAAAATTATTTGCATTGGCCTATATGTTGTTCCCGTTTCCATCCTCATTCAAGGGCCTGATTTCAAGCAATTGGAAAATTCACCACAAGTGTTTATTATATATGTCAAAGTAGTAAGATTGAATTTTTTTTCAGATGTTTAACAGAATATTAAAAGATTCCGTCGGCGTATTTTCTGAGAGAGATTGCAACTGATTCTTTTATTGGTTCGCAATGTAAATCACAGAATTATCACGTCGCGGTCTTTCGCTTATTTGTCTAACTCAACCACGAATCGGAAGTATAAAAAGCCGATACCTTCATTGAAAACGTGCTCTTCTCACCGCATCTCCATCGCCACATCCGGCAGATCAGTTGGGCGCAAACCCAATTAAAAGATTGAAGACCCATGAAGACTTCTTTCGCTTAGTTCGGCGACGGTGATTGAAAGGCCGAATTACCCCCGTCGTCTCTCTCAATATGTATTTAGAAGCAATTTAGCATAGAAGACGAGCAATTAGCGAAGTTGCGACAAAAACCATATAATTGAATTCAGACTTTATGAACATTATTTGCATTTTAGATTGGATTCGGGCCAATTTTCCGGGGGCTTTGTCATCCCTGAATTAGCGCAAAATTGCCCGTTTGCACCACTAGCGAAACGGTGATGGTGCATCGTTGCTGTTTATGGACCTGGATAAACGGGCGTCGAGCTTGCAGGAGTCGGTTAAAGTACAGGGTGACCAATAATACTGAAAAAACAAAGTATCTTGAAAAACTTCGACTTTGAAGAATGTAAATATTAACTCCAACATTTGTTTAGAGAAATATTTCACCCTAGCAACTGGTGTATAAATAATACTGAAGCTCAAACACTGTGAAACTGTGATCCTACAACAGACAGCACTATTTGATTTGTCTCACTTTTCCATTTCCTCAAAATCCCCAAGATACACTTAAGCCTCATGGGCTTACCAGGTTTTTGCTCCAATCTGTTCATGATATCCATTCCAGCAATCTTGTTCAGTACTTAACATTCACATAAAACCCGACAAGCTGTTCTTTGGTTGCACTTTTGTTGCAGTTGTCCTCTAGCTGGGCAGTTTCGGTTTATAGAAGTTTGTCCGTATGTGTTCCCAAGTGTATTTTCTTAGTACTCTATGGCGAATTACACACAGCGTGACCTAACCGTCCTGACGTTATTTAGACTACCCTTTAAGGCATATAAACTTGAAGGACTCTTCTCAGTTGTATTTATTTAACAATACAGAAGTATTCTCTAACCTTCATGAAGTTCGGGCCGTGTACTTCCTGGCTGAGATGTGAGTGGATGGAGTCCTGAGGGCTATAAGCGGATGAGTAAGGCGACTGTTGAAGTGTAATGGGTTGTCTGTACTGTATGTTACAGCTTTTCTAACTGACGGGTTCTTGTGACTTTAGCCACATTCAAAAACTTCCCCACTTTTCAACTGAATATACTCCTGTAGCTATGGAAGGCAGCTTCAAATCATTGCCAATGGCACGATTCATCACAAACCACGGAGCATTCAACACCAGATCTTATTTTACACTCTTTAGAGACTGGGGATATTTGTCAAAGTGTTGAGATATTTTTATCCTCGATACAATATCATTATAGCTCCTAAGCGAGCACTCTTTCCTGGTGATGTATTCTTCGTGATCTTAAGAGATTACGGTATCCATACACTTGGGGAGAGGAGCCGTTCTCTAGTCTGATTGGTGTTTCGAGAGGGTCTATTTTCAAGAGTGTTTTTGTGTTTTTTGATGGCCGCAGATAATAGCCTCTAGTTATATCGAGGTTTTGCTTTAAGTCGAAGGAAATATCGTGATTACCTTCTGTGAGGAAAAGATCTGTAACTGCCGATTGAAGTGGTTCTTTAAAAAACTACACGAATTGTGCGTAACATTCGCCAAAGAAATATTGTGATTTTTTCAGTATTCACTTAATCTCACTGTAGATGTACCATCTTTGGATATTTCTCCTGAAACAAAGAACACTTTCTAGCCGCACCATCTCCTGTAAAAGTAAAGTAACGCCTCCGAGGAAGAAAAAAGCTGTTTTCACTTATCCTGCGGTCATTTCGTTGAAAAAGCCCAGTGATTTCAATCGTCCCCCATCGACATTATTCCGAATTCCATAATACTTAGTTTTATCTGAGATGCATCGGCGAGGATTTCAGCGGGATGACGGTCAGCTTAGGCCTTCGGGGTTTTATCCTTTGGAATGACCCAACTAGGAGGATTATGCCGCCTCCTTCGCGTTTCGGAAGATACTCTACTGTATTGCGGGGTGGAGCGTCGTTTTACTCAAACGGAAATGCTTGCGGAGATGGAGAGAGAGATACCTGGACACTCAGAAGTTCGGTTTAGATTAAACTCTTTGACGGTTTCAATTGTGATCGAGGTTTCTGATTTCTTTCACGATTGGGTTCATTAGGATAATTTGAATCAGTTTCTGGTAGATGAATTCATAACTAAGGATCGATATAAAAATTTTGGATCAGTTTGTAGATTTGAATTTTCGTTGTAACTGAAATTTTAGCTCAGCATGGTTTAACCATAGATGTATCAGTATGAATATCTGCCGTTGGCCATAAAAGCAAAGGGAAACAAGATATATAATATATCTGTCAAAGTCATACAAATCGACATGTCATATGTCAGGTTACGTCATCAGCTAAAGCTGTTAATCAAAACTTCACAAAATCCACAATTCCACCACTAACACAAGCGGATGGTTCAATTGCAACAACAGCCATAGAAAAAGCAAATCTACT
>WOGR01005842.1:0-13182 GCA_015342045.1 Leptinotarsa lineolata | reverse complement strand
CCCTCTTACCATAGTCACTAATGCCGAGGTAGCTATGTTGGTAGATCTTTTGTTTTGTAAATCCTCAAAGCCTACGACGACGTTTCTTGACACATCATAAAATAAATTTGATTCGATTGACATTTCGTCAATGCATAAAATACAATCCTTAGCTTTACCTGACATCAAAGGTACTCTTAATACCAAAATTTTAAAAATGAATTCATTGAATCCTGTGGTAATTTTCCAATGTTCAGGCAGCTTTCTCAGAGTAGAGGAAGATGGCAATCTCATAACTTTAGATAATTTCTTGTATGCTTTTGGTCCTAATAAAAATAAGCTCAAAGCAAAATGCTTGACTTCTTTAGATTACCTGGCTCCTTTGGGATTTTTGTCGAGTAATGTCAGTTGATTTTTCATCGACATAGTGGCCTCCTGTGGGTACTGCTCGTCCAAAAATTCTTCAACATCTTCTCGTGTTACCGTTTTGCGCCTTTTCGAAGATTTGAGCTCGCTTTGCAGCTCCTTGATTCTTCTCCTTAGTCCTTGCTTTCTAGGACTGCTATCAGATAATTTGGAAGAAGTTTGACACGATACATCTATAAAGAAATTAGCACATATTAGAAGTGGTTCAAGGAATAAATAGAAAGAATTTTAAGTTAGCTTCAAGTACCAATTAGTGTATTTTCACTGAGGAATTAGGTCTTTTTGTGGAGAGAATGAAGTTTGAGGAACAATTTTTTGGTTTTCTTCTTCTCCAAATCGAAAAAATTGATGGACTCTTTCTTCCTTTTTGTTAATGATTCAAACGTCTTCGAATGATATACATGAACCTATCAACAGAGAGTGTTTGTAATTTTTTTTGATTTTACTTCTTTCATGGAAGTTGTTATTTCTATTTTTTTGATTTGAAGAAGAAGAAAGACAAAAAATTGTATTTTTACCTTCCACGAATTCTTGAGATAACCCACTTTGGACTGATTCATTGGATTGTAGTACATAATCAGTTTCTTCGTTGGGAATTAATTCTAAAAAACATTTGTAATATGAATGAGTGATTATGTTCATCATTAGAGAGCTTTGGCATTTACCTTGTTCAACTTTCTGATATATATCTGTTTGTGCACACGCATCTAGTTTTGAAGGAGCTAATATGTTGGAGGGACCTGGATTGTCATTGTTTTGATCATTATCTGAAAATAACTCATTTAAAAAAATATTCCATGCTTGTGAAGTGGAAAATTTCTTACCATCCAATTTTGTTGGAAACTTTGAGGGCACAACAGTGGTAAGTAAATGTTTTCCAGAGGAAGTGAAGGATTCATCGTCAAAATGTTTTCTACAAACTCATATTCTTGCTTGCTCAGGTGTTAAGTTAGCATATTTGTGGTCTCCAACAAAACCAAATGCTTTTTCCCACTGCTGACACCTGCGAAATATAGTTTGAACATTAGTTATAAATAGTATTTAAATCACATTACTACCAAAACATTTTTGACCTTTAACTGACATTATTTATTTGATGAATTTATTACCTTGTGGCATCTTTGGGGAATCGAAAAAATGAAATATTTTCACGTAAACTATCACAAGAATCCACACTGCAATAGGTACGGTGAGAAGTCATCACAACAATAAAAAATGTTCAAATAACTACAAGAATAAAAGTTCCAATAGAATGTTTATTTCACGCACTAAGTATAACTGGCCGGAACGATGCGAACTGTTCAATCGGAGACACTCTGTTAAACTGGCTCTCCCGTCAGACGGGCACTGACGACCGACCGGCCAGGCAAGGGACGCGCGAGGACGGAGGGTGATGATTTGGGTCGCTGCTGAGAGTGAGCGGACTTAGAATATCTATGGACAATGTCCAAACTATACGTGAGAAATCCAATCTTTATACAAGCATTTTTGTCGGAATCTAGAGGTTCAAATGAAGTCAGACTCTGATGCCATCACTTCTTGAACTAAGTGTTTCTTAATAGTTTTATGGGGGTAACAAAGTACCTAAAATACGTAAAATTTTTGCTAGTGATACCAAATTATTTTTTAGAACGACGCTATTTCAAAATGATAGCAATTCGGAATACTGACATTAGCTGAGTAGAAAATATGGAATACCGCACATACAGTGATATTACAGCTGGCAACTACATATAGATATTGTTATGTTTTTACCATGGGTTCAATAATAATTAACTACTCTGAACAATAATCAAACTCAACTTGATTTCACTTTCGTTGTAACAGAATACTTCAACTAAAACTGTTCGAATGTCTATCGCCTTTTATATCGCTCCGCGTACCGCACTGTACTCGCACTAGACTAGACTGACTAATGAGCGAGCGGATAACGCTTATATTTGGCAATCGAACGTGCTAGATTTTTCCTTGGACTTCCATCGAACGACGGTAACGGTGACACATGTAGAATGCAGGCGAACGTCATCGAAAATTCGCGAAACTTCACTCGGGCCGAGCGCTCTCCTAGTCACGTCACAAGTGGCTTACGACTACCAGTGGCGGACTGCATTACTTTCTTCAGGGCATAATTTATAACACTACCCCCTTCCCTGAGGTTGTTCGCCTTGAACAACATTCCAAGAGGGAACATCACGACCCATGTACGAACTCAGTCTTTCTATGTGAACAACTTTAGGCTTGTTTTTGGGTGACAATTCGATTCTGTACACCAGATCGTTTATCTTTTTGGTTACCAAGTAAGGTCCTTGCCACGGTCTCTGCAATTTGGGACACAAACCTTTTCGACGTTGAGGTTGATATAACCATACTGCATTGCCCTTCTTGAAGCTCACCGGCCGCGACCTTTTGTCAAATCTTATCTTCATCCTGTCGCTGGAAAGCTGCAATTTGGATCTGGCAAATTTGTATACAATTTCCAGCCTCTCCCTCAAGTCATTCACGTACTTTGAAAGGGGTACGTCTTGAGGTTCATCGGATGGACTGCCACACTATCGGAAGATTCAGTTCTCGACCAGTTAACAACATGGATGGTGTGTAACCTATCGCATCGTGTTGGGAGCTTTTGTATGCCAACACAAAGAGAGGAACCAATTCATCCCAGTGTTTTTGGTTTTCGGAGACAAACATCGAGAGGTAGTTGTTTATGGTGCGATTATGCCTCTTGACCATTCCATCGCATTGTAGGTGAAGAGCAGTTGTTCTTGTCCTCTTTATTCCCAACAAAGTCATCATTTGCTTTCATAGATCCTATTCGAAGTTGCGGCCCTGATCCGAGTGTAGTTCCTGGGGTACTCCATGTCTGGCGATTACGTTCTGCAACAGGGCTTCTGCCACCGTTTTAACCTCTTGGTTTGGTAAGGCTACTACTTCAGGCCATGTCGGAAAAAATCCATCACAACCATAAGGTACTTGTTACCGGATTCGGTCATAGGGAGTAGTCCCAAAATGTCGACTGCGATTCTCTCGAAAGGGTACCCACTGAGGTACTGCTTCAACTTTCCTCTTTGCTTTGTCGTCGGTTCCTTTCTCGAAGAGCACAGGTCAAAGCGCTTACGTCTCTTCCACGTTTCCACGGCAATTGACCCAGTAGTACCTCTCATGTACTCTCGCGAGAGTTCTATTTACTCCAAAATGCCTTCCAGTGCGTCCTTCATGAAGCTGTTCAAGTATATTCGGGATGCACGTCTTGGGAAGGATCATCTGGAATTTGTGGGTTTTTCCATCTGGGCTTTCCCATTTCCGAGTGAGTAGGTCATCTCGAATGCACATGGAGTCCTATTGGAGTCAGTAACCCTTTTCCTGCTGGCCGTGCTTGGAGATCTCTTGCCATCCCGGCCTCACTCCTTTGTCAATCCATTCCCGTACAATTTTCAAGACTGGATCTTGCTTTTGCGCTACGATGATCTCCTACCTCGTCATAAAGGTAGTGTCACCCCCAGAGGATGTTAATGACTGTACCACACCATGTCAGGTGATTTCTCGGATTTCCTGTCAGTATCCCTGGACAAGGGACCCTTACAGGTTGCTACCCTCCGGGTCAGAGGGAACCCGAAGCGACGGGAGGTAGGGGAGCTTGTCTCCCTATCAGATCTGTCCAAAAAGGTGTCTCTGCCCGCTACCTTGTCACGTCTGGTGGAAAGCTCTTCTTCTGGTGACTATTCAGAAATCCGTCGACAACTGATCTGTTCCTGTTACGTCCTATCGTGGAAATCGAATCCCTGAGGGCTTGGGATGTAGCAGCCAATGTACCTCTCTCACCGCTGACTGAATTTATTTTCTCCATACCCTGACGCTCCGGTTCGGGTGATCTCGAACGCCAGTCTTTTCTTTCTTTGGATGCTGGACGTGGTCGGCAGTCCCGCTACAAATGCAGTTATAACATTTAGGCCGCCCTTTTGCCTTGGAGCAGTTCCATTCATAAAATATTTCTTCAGAAGTTCCTCTAGACCTGCCAAGATTCGATTTTTTCATTCGTGTTCCTTTTCATTGATGGCCCTTCCTAGAACTTTTCGTTGTATTTGAATTTTGAATTCTAGGGCATGAATGATGGCTTCATTTAATTTTTTATGACGCGCCATCCTCAACGACTGCTGCAGCTTTTCATCGACTACTTTTTCCAATCCCTCCTTCGTTTCCTGGAATACTTTTTCAAAGTTTTCATGAATGAATTCCTGTACCTCCACTTTACTCACTTGAGAAGATTTTGAATCCTTTAATAAATGAAGGTAAATCTGATTGTCTTTTTCCTATTTTTCCTGAATATTTACTAATAATTTTCGATCTTTCTCTCTATCTCTTTCTTGTTTTTCCAATAATTTGCGAGCCTCTTCTCTGTCTCTCCCTTGTTTTTCTTGAATACTCAGTATAATTCACGGTATTCCTTTCGGCGTATTTTCTCTTTCTTCGTAATTTTTCTTCCTCTCTCCGTCGTTCATCTTCATCATTTCGGCGGGGTCGTTCTTCCGTCGGGCTCGCTTGCAAAGCCTCAAACATTTTCTTAATTCTTTCATCTCGTCGTAATCGACACTCCTCGTATTCACCATAAACAGAAGATTTTCAGTCAATTATTCCACTTCCGACACCAAATGTTAGGTTTCTACCGTGGGTTCAATAATGATTGATTACACTGAACAATAATCAAACTCAACTTTATTTCACTTCCGTTGTAACAGAACACTTCAACTGAAACTATTTGAAAGTCTATCGCCTTGTTAGATCGCTCCGCGTACCGCACTGTACTCGCACTAGACTAGACTGCCTGATAGGCGAGCGAATAACGCTTATATTTGGCAATCGAACGTGCTAGATTTTTCCTTGGACTTCCATCGAACGACGGTAACGGTGTTCTCGACACATATAGAATGCAGGCGAACGTCATCGAAAATTTGCGAACTCGGGCCGAGTGCTCTCCTAGCCACGTCACAGATGGCTCACTACTACCAGTGGCGGACTGCGTTACTTTCTTCAAGGCATGATTTATAACGATATGAAATCGCTTACAGAAACTTTATGGACGGGAAAATGAAAGCCTAGGTGAATTCTTGTTCCGAAAATACCTTGTTTGTTTATTTTGAAGAGTTGTCAAGAAGATTGAAATAATCAACATTATGGTCTCAGTACTCAATGCTGGGGAGTACCTTTATCACTAAAAACTATGTTGAAATATCAAAATACGTAAAACTACGTGCATTTTTAAAACGCAAATCTGAAAAATATGCTCCAAAACAGCAATGAGAAATATTTGAATACAAAATACTGTTACTTGAATGACATCATATAAAAATATTCTGATGACTCATAAAACCATCTTTAGATCATGTCAATAAATGAACTGAAAACTCCACCAAGTTATCTTCGAAATATCGATTCATCAGGGTAATAATACCCCATTTTGATTTTTCAACGGGTATTCAAATGTGCGATTTTGATCATTTTGTCCCATAACTTTCATCGAATTCAATGTTTTGAACTGTACGTTAACCTCATCTCCATTAATACCACATCTTTCAGTTTTTTTTTCAATAATCTGGAATTTGAGTAGAAAAACGATAGGGATGGATAGTGACACTTTATCTCACCTGGTCCACACATGAATGGAATTATCGTTAGGTTTTGTCAAAAACGTTCGAGGAATTACTAGGAAGAAAGAATTTCACGATGACGAAACATTGTCAACTTCGTTTACATGGGCAGAATTTGTAATCAATTACAGAATTAACTGAAAATGGTGATATATTTTTTTAAAATAAAGTTTGTGAAAATCAGATCGTAAGGTGTAGTTTATTAAACCAAAAATGGTCTTCTGATTAGATATTCTTCATAAAATCCAAATATTGAAAGACATCATAGAAGTTGGTAGATATTTTCAGGTCAAAATGGGTCAAGGAGTACCTACCCACTTAATTGAGACGTAAAAAGTGGATGAGAGATGGTGAACTTGTAGCAGTTAGCGAATTCGATGTGAATGCAGATGAAAACCACCTAGAAATCGTTGACCACTGAATAGAATAACAGCAGGAAGAAAAGATAACGTTGTGGAAAAAGTCAAAATATGAATCTCTATAGTTGAACTGGAGCATCCTGGAACAAGAATCTGCAAGATGAATGTTTGAAGTGGGTGATGATTCTTTGGAATATTCACTATGAGGTGATTATTGCAGTTATATTGTTTTTGGTTGGTATTTATGATACTTCTTATATTTTGTTATAAGTTATATGTTTTATTACTACAGTGTTATGAGGAAAGATGTACAGTTAACTGTCGGGAAAAAAATAGAGATGTCTGGAAAGTATTTGTTATTTTATCAAGAAATATAGTAAGTAGGAAAAAATTGCACCTTTCTCTTCACAATATGAGAAACTATCTAATCACAAATCTCTTGTATCTTATTTTCACTGAATAATTGCTTAATGAAATTTTTCAAGTTTTATCCTTTTTTTGGGTCTTTATCTTTATTTTTGATATAATGAACTCTTTAAAAATGTATATACATTTGAGAAGGTTGAATATCGTCGTCACCAGAAGCAATTCTTTCACGACCTGAATTTTCAGTATTTTGAACTTTGAAAATCAATAAGATTTTCGGGGTTTCGAAAAACTATCTCTCTATGTCTAAAAACTAAGCATCTTTGATATGTTTGTCCAACCAACTTGTCAAATATGAATAAGTGAATAATAATTCAGTTCTAGACATCAATATAAATTCTTCTGTAATGTCGAAATTTCGTTGAAATTAGAAAACTTCATTTCAGTATCGCACCTTTCTCACAGCACAGGACATTTAGTGTTTTCGAGTCTTGATCAAATTCTCGTACAGGAAAAGTGTCTTGAATCCGATGACCAAAAAGAAGTTTTGAAGGTCTTGTGGATTCTCGTGGATTGCCACATTCCTCAAAGGGTTGTGGTGGTGTTGGTTCCATTTGGTAATGCCCTGAAAAATGAAGAAATAAATAATTAGAAATCATGGATAGAAAAAATTATTGAGATTAATTTATTTTTGAGCAAATGATGAATATGTTCTAGAAACCAGTTTTCGATATCACAAAGACCAAAAATGAGTATTCGAAAAAACAGTTGATTTCAAAATGTAATTTCATATCTTTATGGTGATAATTGTGATGAGAAAAATCTAAGTAACAATTATAAAAGCGAAAGGAAGGGGATTATGTTGACGACTCGAAATAAATCCAATACAAGTATTCGATAAATTTTTCATTCTACTGCCTCACAATATTCATTTTGACAAAGTGAGAGGAATCAATATAGAATCTTCAATTTTCATTGGTTATACAGTGTGTAAAAGCCAAATGGAATACATTCATCATTTTGATTACTGTACATATTAAAAAAAAACTCGAAACACGTCAAATTCAAATAATAATTTAACATACTTCAACCCTCATTGAATGACAGGTACAATCCTCAATTTTTTGAAAAGTTTCATCGTTTGGCGGGTCTCTTCATTCTCTTTTTAAAAATGTTAGCGCTTTCAAGTTTATTGCAACAATTAAGATAAAATAAATTAAAATTATGTGGTTACCGAAATTCAATAAAATACACTTAAAACTTATTGCATTTTACTCAAAACTTATTTCATGCTGTGATATTGATGATGGGAAAGTGATCAAAAACCATAGCAATGTTCTTTCAAGATGGTATCCTTCAAAAAACTTCAAATAATTCCGTGGAAAAGTTAGTTTGAAACGCATTGTCAGATTGTTTTAGGTTACATTAGTTGTCAGTATTTCAATTCAATTTTGGAGTTCGTTAACTTCAAGTCCGACAAATGGTTAGATCAACGAAAATGCATGAAAACACAGTTTTACAAATGATTGGTTACAGAGATAAAATCCGAACACAACACGAAATAGCTCGCCTATTTTATGAAAAATTTTCCAATTTACCGCCCATATATCAAGGAACATTAAGCAAAATAGAGAAGCAGTTTCGTGAGTTTGGTCACCTGGGGCAGATGAAAAAAGCAGTTGCCAATGCAATGAGTGATGAACTCAAATTAGATGTGATGCCTGAGTCTGAGGAAAACCCACATGCATTGGGTAGACAGGCATCCACTACATTCAATGTTAGCCATACATCGATATGAAACATATTGAAAGAAAATAAAATGCATCCCTAAAAAGTAATACCTACTCGGGAGCTCATGGACGACGATTTTGATAGAAGTCATTCTTGTGAGCAAATGATGAACATGTTGGATAACAATATCACCCAATTAGATGACGTTATGTCTTCTGACGAGTGTACTTTTTCTCTTAACGGTCATGCTAATCGGCAAACGGAAACTCATTACTGGATGATAGAAGAACACACCCAATACCGTCGAAAGGTTAATGTTTGGGCAGGGATTGTAGGAAACCATATCATTGGTCCATTATCCATTGAGGGCAACTTGAATGACGATAACTATTTGGCACTACTTCAAAATGATGTCATTCTAAGTTTAGCAAATTCATATCCTTATCCAGGAAACCGTCAAATTTCAGTGAATAGATATGGTTTCAGCAGGATAGAGCACCACCACATTACGAAGTTAATATACGGCAATACCCCGATACAACATTTCCCAATCGGTGGATAAGGAGGCGAGAATCGATTGAATGGCCATCATCATATCTCTTTTTATGAGGATATATAAAGAGCAATGTGTACAAAACTAAACTTTCAGATTTGAATGATTTAAAAAAACGAAAAACGCTTGCGATTAGGTCGGTCACTCCTGATATTTTAAATAATGCCAGAAAACAGTTTTATTTGAAATCAGGATGTTATCAAGACCTTCGCGGTGAACATTTCGAACATCTACTTCGTTAACATCCATAGTTCTTTTTCGTATTCTATATTTCATTACGTTTTGTATTACATTTTAGTTTTTGAGTGTATTTTATCGAATTTCGGTAATCATATGATTTTAATTTATTGTATTTCAATTGTTGCAAAAAAACTTGAAAGTGATAATATTTTTGAATAGAGGATGGAGAGACCTTCCAAACGATATATTACAAGCTTATACTTTTCATTTAAATAATTGGGGGTTGTATCTGTCATTAGAAGGAGGTTGAAGGTTGGACTGATATTTTTACGTTGAAGAATGTGAAATTACAATTTAAATTCGACATGTTTCTGAATTGTTTTCAAATATGTACTGCAACCGAAATAATGAATTCATTCCATTTGGCTTTAATTTCTGTATAACGATATTTTGTGATAAGCAATCATCCTTTCATCGTTATTCAAGTCAACTTCCGAGAATATCAGGTTTGAATGTCAATTTTTGGGTTATTGATCTGGCAAGTGTACGCTGAAACATCAAATGAAATATTGATAAAAATCTTCAAAAACATCCAATTTCTTGAATGAATGTGGAAGGTACAATTCAAATCAATACTGCTAACATTCTCTGAAGTCAATGAGGTTGCATTTCCATTAAAGGCACTTCCGCGTAACTTGTTGATACAGCGTCTGATTTTGATCCTACTTGTCATTGGATCTGGTTCTATAATACTGGTATTCAATCCAAGATGATATATAATTTACAAGCGACATGTTCCAATTGTATCAATGCCAACCACATCATCGGCGCACTTTTTTCATCATACCTTCAAAAAACTTGATCTGCTTTACATTGGGGGGAATCAATGATAACTGCTCCATCAAACACAGATAACTAACTACATTACTGTTGGCAACAGTTGAAAATCGAGCCCTCATTATTTCACATGGCCAGACAGTAAAAAAATAAAAGCTTTCTTTTTTTCATCTTGTTTTGTAAGTGGCAACCGCACAATTCACATCTTCAGCAAGAGCCAAAAATACCGCAAAAAAATTAGTCTCTGTGAAAAACTTTCGCAAATCGTCTTCCTTTGGTTGTGCCATTTTCAATGAATACATGAATTATCGCATATCATTTCAAATTCATATGGCTGTTTTTTCTTAACATAGTTGCAGTTTCCAATGAATAGTTGATACCTTTCAGTGCTTCGTCATTTTTTAAGATGAACAAGCAACATTTGTTGGTCTGTGTCTGACACCCATCGCTCTTTCATCATTTGATTAACTTGTTATTTTTGAGTAATCATCCAGTGACAACTGTGGTGACAACAATTGATCTTATTACAGATTGAAATTTGCCTTTTATTTTGCTCATTTTCTTGACAATGATATTTCTTCACGAATTGAACCTTTCATCATTATTGATTCTCATTAGAATTTTTGTAGTGATATTATAATACTAGCTGATTGCTAGATATAATAATAAAAAATAGCGTGGATAACTAGCTCCGTTTCAGAAAAAGCGCGGATTATGGAGACCTCAATATTGACTTATATTTTTTGTATACTATTATTTTTCTTAATTTTCAATAATAACATGGCCAAATCCATTCAATTATATAAAGTCACATATTGAATGGAACCGATTGATGAAAATTCATATCGAAACTCACTAATTCACTTTACTATGATTTTCACTATGGAAGGTTCTCAAAACCATAACAAGTTTTGCTCAATACGAAAGATTTTCGAAAGAGACTAATCAATTACTTTTTAACTATGACTAGATCATACTATAGGAACATAAGGTAACACTGACGATCTAATCAGATAATTCATTCTAGGCTAGATTCAAATACCCGACAAAAGGATATATTGATGGATTTAATATTCAGAACAAAATAAGTGAAGATGTTTTTTATGTATATTTGGATGATACTGAAAAATAATTCGGAAGGTCCTGGGTAGCAGTCATCACACCACTCTCTCAGCAATATACGGCATTGATTAGTGAACCGTCTGAGTATCCCGAACAAGCAAAATTAATTTCAATTATTTATAAGCTTTATCTGCAGCTGATTCAGTAAGATGTACCACTGCGCCACTTGCAGACAAAATCCGGAAACAACTCCACGAACACATACTCCGAGGTGGAAGTCAGAATAATAATTGAATATCTTTCGAAAAGGTGCATATGACATGCTCAAGTTTGGCTGGAAACACGTTACCCTTGCCTCTCATGTGAACCCACGACTTTGTGTATGGTAGATACCAGGCCGAAAAACAACAATTGGAAAACTTTGCACAGATGCCCGATGGTTTTACTTCAGCAGTCTGTGCGGCATTAGCTGGGTTAGTTATTGTTTTTCCGTCTGGTATCTGCAACACGTATCTACAAAGTTGTAGGTTCACATGAGAGGCTAGTGTTTTTGTATTCTCGAAAATGATGTTCATCGAGACACCGAAGAGTGACCATCTTAGCGATAGCTCGAGATTAGCCTAAAGTGATACAGTGCAAGTGTTGTGATTTTACAGTGCGATTCATTGGAGTTATTTAGTGAAGTGTTTACAACACTGAATAAACAATAGTTCTTTTCAGAACTATAGTGTGCGTAAGCACACTTTGACAAGAGAATTCGTTTTCAGATTTTAGAGTATCTTCAGCATTTGCTCTGTTGAAAAATGAAGCAAGACGAGGAAGATGTATTCCTGGTCGTAAAAACGGCCCACGACCCAAATTGCGAGACGTAGACTCCCTAGTTGACGAGAATAAACACCTCCGGGATATCAGAATAAAATACGACGCGAATTTTGAAAACCTCATGGAAATGATACACACACTGAACTCGAATCGGCCAATGCAAGAGGTAATGATAGTACAAGCGTGGAACCTGAAAAGGAGCTCCAGGTGAGTAAAAATCAAAATGCTAGTAATAATAATGTTGTAGGTGAAACGGCTCCTGAAGAAGGAGGCGAAAACTCACAAATAGTAGAACCTGTCTAATCAAAAAGACCACGTGAGAAAGCCGAAACCAACTCTGGAAAAGAGTCCGGGGATGGCTTCACACAAGTAGACAGGCCTAACCATCGCACTAGGCGGCGCATTGCGGCCAAAACCAAAAACAGCCAAGAAAACATGGAACAGGAAACACCGTCCGTGGACGAAGTTCAGGTTGAGCCAGTAGTGCCAACCAAGAAAACCACTCCGAATGTCCCAGTGTGGCCAACGCACAGGGCCACTCAAGTGCTGCCAACAGCACCCGGATCGGATTCGAACGCGAATCCAATTCCGACTACCGACCCTTCGAACCCCCCCTCCCCCCATCGTTTAGCACGATAGCAAACAATGGAACGATGTGTCTCGAAAGAGCTAGAGACTAGAAGGATTATGTATAATAGGACCAGACTCACTAAAGAGGGCATCTTTATACATAATAACGACGAGGACAACTGGAGAAAGTGTGCCAGATATCTGGACGAGCGTAAGCTTGATTTCCACACTTTCTCAATAAAGAAGGAAGTACCTTTGCATGTCGTGATTCGGGGTATTTCGGAAAACGTCGAAGAGATTCACGTCACAACGGACCTCCAAAAACAAGGTTTCACGGTGACTGAATGTCACCGTATGGTTTCGAGGCGAACCAAGAAGACATTGCCTCTGTTATCAGAGCAGAGCCTCATAAAATAAACAGAGTTATCACCACCCAATGCCACAAATGCCAGCTGTTCGGGCACGCACAACGGTGCTGCCATGCCACAGCTCGCTATGTAAAGTGCGGGGAAAACTATGACACCAGAGAGTGTCAAAAAATCAGAGAGACACCAGCCAAATGCGCCAACTGCCTCGAGGCGCATCCGGCCAGTTATCGGGGATGTAAAATGTTCCCGAAGTCAAGACTAGTAGCAAACGCAACGAACAGGCCTCG
>WOGR01005841.1:0-13504 GCA_015342045.1 Leptinotarsa lineolata | reverse complement strand
GCATCAAAGCTGAGATAACCTCAAATCATGCATTTAGAGTAACAATAATTAGTTTCGGTTATTCATTGAAGAATGCCGCAAACAGTTCATTGTAATAATAGTAATCAAAACAGTTATACTCACTCGAAGTTTGGCTCTACTATTATTTCACACCAACGAAATGAAGCGACGTAATAATAAATTGTCAACTCTACAAACTACACTTAGTCGGCACTTGTTCCATATCATGTGACCAATTGATGCTTGGTGCATAGACTTATGACACCACCAATTAGAAATATCTATAAACACTGTTGTAACAGAAATAAGAAGAACCCTGAAGGGGACATTCCCCGATGTTTTTGAAATTTCTAAAGTGGTATCTATATTTAGAAAATGGATAAAATCTTCACCTTATAATTACCGCCCAATTAGCATAATATCTATAATTTGGAAAGTAATTGGGGTGAGTTTGAAGAACTGTTCTACTTCAACAGACCAAATAGGTCTACTACTCACGCAGCTTTCAATCTAATTTCCAACATAGTCGAAGGACTTGGTCAAGGACAGCACTCTTCTTTGACGCTATGTAACCTGACAAAGGCTTTTGACTATGTATCGGATACTATTTTCATGAAAAAATGAGTTATTTTGGAATCCGGGGCATAGCTCTCAAGCCGTTCAGTCTTATCTCACAAATAGGTACCAATATGTTGAAGTGAACAACATAAAGTCAGACCTCGAAGTAATGAAGTTTGGCGTCCCTCAGGGTTCCATTTCAGGTCCATTATTGTTCTTGATATATATCAATGGTCCATGAAGTTTTATAAAACCAGCAAAATGTAACTTGTTTGCAGATGATACGACTCAGTCATGTTCTAGCAAAGACTTTGCTGCTAATAAGCTGACTCTGAATGAAAATAAAACTCAAAATTTAATTCCATCTTCCAATCCAATTTAAAGTATAAATATTTAGGATTTATTATTGATGATAGGTTGAGCTGGTCTGATCATATCAGAGCTGTGACTAGCAATCTTTCCACTGTCCTGTTTGTTCTGCGACGGTTAAATAATGTCAGCTTGATGATACTCAGAAGAGCCTACTATTTCACTCAGTTATGTTGTATGGTATTCTGATTTGGAGTCATTCAGGTAACTCCTAGTGTTTTTAGGTGACAGAAGGTCATAAGAATAATAGTAAAAGCAGGTTACAAAGACCACTATCGTCCTATATTTATCCAACTTGGTATTATGCCACTTCCAACATTATATATTTAATAAGTTTTACAAAAGGTTCATGAAAACATCCGCAAGTTTATTGAACCTGCCCAGACAGAAATTAACAATTATTAAGAGAAATTCACTGAACTTACATTTTTATAATCACTCATCTCTGAAAGCACTAAATATCGCAAAAATTCCAATCTGCTATTGAAAAGTTTCTTCGCCAACACTGTTTTTATAACATTGAGGAATATACTGACTTGGCAGGGTCTTCAACTCGTGGAACTGTGTGTTGTGTCGTCTGCATATAGAATGATTCTGTTTGTATTTACATGTTCTGGCATATTATTAATGAAAAGCAGAAACATCAGAGGTCCCAAGATGGATCCCTGAGGGACTCCACAGTCGTTATCGAATGGTTGTGATTGACAGTTACAATATTTCACGCACGTTTTTCTGAGACTCAAGTATGACTCCAGCCATGAAAGTACATTTCCTCTAAATCCTAGCGAGTATAACTTGCTCAGGATTATTTTATGATCGATGTTATCGAATGCCTTCGATAAGTCGAAAAAAAGAGCACCCACGTACTTTTTCTTATAAAGAGCATCATAAACATATTCAAAAAACTCATATAACGCACTTTCAGTCGACTTTTCCGGCCAGAATCCGTGTTGAAACTTGGTTATTATGTTAAACTTGTCCAGAAAATTTAACATTTAATTATACACACACCTCTCAAACACCTTACATAATACCGTGGGTACTGTTATGGGTCTATTGTTTTCTATGATGTAGGGGTCTCCTTTTTTCAAAATTGGTGAAAGAAGACCAATTTTGGATGATTTTATCCTTGTAAATCCAAGCAAGAATTTCTTTATTCGTGACTTGCCATAAATATACTATAATAATGTAAAATAGTCGAATAAAGTACTCTACTCTAGAGTATATTTTCCGGCTGTTTCATAAGACTGCTCTATTTCAAAGAGGTAAAACTGTAGAATTCAAATGTATATATCATTTTGTTGAATTCACATCAAACTGGAAATTCTGGAAAGGGACGCTGATATTTATATTGCGTGTAGCCAACGTTATTGATTGACGACAATTGTCTTGATACTCTTTTTCTGTAAAATAAGTCTATATCTGGAAAATATGCCAACCAGCATATTTGAAACCTGGTTTCTGAAGGTATACGATCCTCTAAGTAGCCTCCAGCAACATATGCACTCTTCCTTCCACCGTGGCACTTCAATGTGGTCATCCTGGCTCCAGCCTTTACCAAAAGGATTGACGATGTTCGATATAGTATTCTTTTTTGAATCGCTCCAACTCAGATATTTTGCAATGAAGAACGAGATTGTTCCAAATGTATTTGGTGGCCTTGCCCAATAGGACAGCGGCCAGTCAGAAAAAGTTTCTTCGGAACAAAAATCTCTCTGGTACCAAAAAATCAACTTATTGATAACTTCTTGATGCCAAAATCCACCATCTTCTCTAGACAGAACATTAGGTCTTTTTGGTGGGTATTCCTTCGATCATTGCTTCAATTATTCATTAAACATATGGAAAAATGATTTACCAAGATCATCAAAGTATCTAAGCACGATAGTGCTTAGGTGTTTCCTTTGAATTAAAAATTAATTTTTTTTTATTCCAAGTAATTTTTTGCATTGTCCTGACAATGCTTTGTTGATCATCCTCTAAATTCCACTACAGCTTTTACTGCAAGATGAACTCGTGTTCCAACACACCGATGAGACCTGGTGAGTCGAAACAGCGCAATGGATTGATTGCCATCTTTATATACGAAGGATTCACCATAAGTGGAATTAATGACAGGCCCTTTTATCGAGAACAAAAATATTGTTATAGATTTATTCCCAATTATCCCATCATTGTTTACAAAGCTTTAGATTATCCCAAGTAAACATCACTTTGGTTGGTAGAATTAACAGGGATGTACTTGCATATTTGTAACGGTAGTACCCACCTACTCTCACCAGTGAAAATTAACTTTTACATTCTATAATCTAGAATCTATAATAGCATAAAACAAACTAATAATATTATGAAATATCTGTTACTTTCATTACATGTGAATTATCTCCCAGCTTTTTTTTCTTGAAGAGTGATCACCCCCTGAAACTAATTTACATCACTCCATCACTCACATTCAATTTATCATTTCCCGTTCTGATACAATTCAGTACCAATATTACTAAAGATGACAATCGTCCATAAATGAAATTTCTGATGTGCTCCTGGGTATTTTTTTCATTTATTTTTGCAGCAGATGGAAAATTAAAATTTGCATCTTTTGTTCATCCTTTATGGAGATAAAATCGTAACTCCTGGCATTTACTACTTTCTAATGGCCGTGTGGGTTGTGTTATTCATGCTTTGAAGCATTTTATGCATTTTATTTCGTGGTCTTCAGAGGAGAGTTGCAAATTTTGTTGAATAGATTTTGTAACCTTGACCATAAAATTTCTTTGAGTGTTATATTTATTGATGTATAGATAATCCCCTGTTGTTAATTCACGAAAAATTAACACCAGACAAACAGAAATTGATTTCAGTTTCTCAAATATAAAAGACAGGTATCATTTTAAAAATTCGACTTCAAAATTGCATGGTGGAGCGATGAAAAAAGAAAAGTTTCTCAAGTATATGATAACTAATTCAATGTTGAAATCAACAAAGGTTTACGTACATAAGTATCACAAATTTCATAAAATCAATGAATTGTCACTATTTTCAACAATTCAAAAATCCATCCGGTAATTTTTTTCATGCGAACGTTGAAGAAATATCTAGTTTTATTCAAAAAAAAGCATCATAATGACGTTTCCATAATACGTTATATTTGGGGTAGCAAGTCCCAATTTCCGACGTTGTATAAACATAACCTAACTTGAATCATATCAGAAAGTACATACGAAATGTGATGAAAATTTTGTTATTTCAAAATCATGAGAAATTTATGTATAAAAGTTGTATACACTGAAACGGCCAATTAATCAAATGACCAAAGTAGCTTACCATAAGTATTTTGGATTTGTTGTTGGTGATCAAGATCGAGATTGGGCTCCTCACGAATGTTGCCAAACCTGTGCAGCAAATCTAAGTAACTGGGTAAACGGCAAACGCTCTTCTATGCCTTTTGCAGTTCCAATGATTTGGCGAGAAACAACGAATCATTACGACTGTTACTTTTGCATGACAAACATATCTGGTTTTTCAAGAAAGAGTAAACACAAACTTGTATATCCGGATATTCCTTCTGCAATAAGGCCAGTTCTTCATGGAGAAGGTTTACCAGTTCCAACACCTCCGTCAAATTGGTAGAAAAATTTGGAATTGTATGATGACCAGACAGGTTCCGATGATGTGCCAGAAAAAGACGGTTCTTATTTTCCCGAGAGTAAAGGAAGAATACCCCATTTAATCGAACGAACTGAATTAAATGACCTAGTTCTGGACCTCCACTCCAAAGAGAATGCTGAACTATTAGGGTCTATATTACAACAATGGAATTTACTAGCCCCTAAAACTAAAGTTACAATATTTAGGAACCGTAATCATGAGCTATACTCGTTTTTTACTATACAGGATAAAATGTGTGTTTGTGTAAATCCAAATGGTGTGATGAATAAATTAAGATTTGCACATAATCTCGACGAATAGCGTTCATTCATAGATTCGTTTAAAACTAGCTTGAAAGCCGTTCTGCTCCATAATGTTAATAGAAGACCCTCTATTCCTTTTGCACATGCAGTTGCCATAAAGGAAACACGCGACAGTATGTCACTTAATCTGAATGGAATAAGTTATAATACGTATAAGTGGAAAATATGTGGTGACCTGAAAGTCATAGGACTATTACGAGGTCTTCAGGGCGGGTTTACGAAGTTTTGCTATTTTCTTTGCCTTCGGAACAGTATATAAACACAGAGCCATTATCGAGTGAAACAATGGCTTTCGAGAAATAATTATATTCCAGGTCCAGTTAACGTGAAGAATATACCTCTTGTTAATCCCAAAAACGTTTTGTTACTACCATTACACATTAAATCGGGGTTGATGAAAAATTTTGTGAAAGCTCAAGGAAGGCAAATTTGTTGGACCACAAATTAAAAAAATTCTGAATGATCAACAGTTTGTTCAAAAATTCAGTAATGTTGAATTAGCTGCGTGGAGTTCTTTCAAAAGAATTGTTTCGGAGTTTTTAGGGAACAAGGAAGTGGAAAATTATGAAACACTTGTAGAAGAACTACTTCTTGAAAACTACTGCAGAATGGAATGTCGCATAATTCTCAAAATCCATTTCTTGCACTTCCATTTGAGTTTTTCCCAGAAAATTTGGGTGCTGTCACTGACGAACAAGGGAAAAGGTTCTTCCAAGACATACTGACAATGGGGCAACATTACGAAGGCAGATGGGATGCAGCAATTATGGGGGATTATTGCTGATTCCTTATGAGGGAAAACGATGAAACATTGTATAAACGAAAGTCAACATTTGCAAAAAGGTTATGCACAGAAGACTCCATTTGAATGTTTTTTCATGTGTATTGTAAAAACAGTTTGTTATCCACAAAATATATTGTTTTTTTTTTCTTGTTTTGATCTTATATTTTCCTATAATATGTGGAAATTTTTTTATGAAATGAAAATAACTATAACTCAAAATCTATACGTGATGGAAAACTTTCGCTGTTAAATTCGCAGTCAGGATTCCTCATACTTTTATGCATAGCCATTATAATATTAGTCGCAATTTTTTTCTCATTTGTTTGCTAGTGAAATCGTCCTCCGCCCTCCATCTCAACAAAACCTATTTCTGGAAACTTGGAAATACTTGAGCGCTGTTTCTCCCAATACTGCACCAAGCGATTCATTTCGTCTGGTTGCATGTTATTAATGGCAGTCGAGACATGAACAATGTTGTGCATCGAGTAAATCATAATGCAGCGTCGATCGAGCCCTATCAGTAACACTCGATGTGTACATAACAGGCCCTAATTTAAATATTTCACGCAACTCTGGACAGCCACGCGTTTCCGACCGCTTGCCCCATTGTTCTGACAGACAGACGCACAGTCTGGGAGTTGGCAGACTATCACGGACGGGTAGTTGATCTGCTTATACATCTGGCGAGACTCCGCGAATTCGTAATAAAAATTGAGAAGGAATACGTGAGAGGGTAATTATTTTTCAGAAGTGGGATAAAAGACACTGAAGGGGATTGCGCTCCTAACGTATGAAACCGTAACTCTCAGGAGGTGATTAGTGAACGTGAACACCATATTCCTCTTTTTCTCCCCTTTCTGTCGAGTGGATGGGACCACTTTGGGTTCGTACAGTGTGGAAACAATTATACGCGTGGGGTTCGCAATGAAATGATGATACTTTCAGTGGTGTAATTGTTGGAAGGCTTCTGAGGAAAGTTCTGGAATACAAAAATAAATCAATCAGAGATGAAGAGTAGATCTGATACTAACATTGAATATAATAGGAACTTTTTATTATTGCAAGGTTTGAATGAGTTAATGGTTGATAAGTTCGTGTGTTTTCTCTTGCCGTGAAACAAAACTGATTTTTTATTTCGCGAGCTCCAGTGCAAGCTCCATCCACTCAGAATGAACCGTTGGAATATGTGAAAAATGCTGATTTTCCATGATATTTCAGCTTAATCCATGAAAAATAAGACGTGGAATATCGTTTTCTACGAACCAGAAAAATCTTTTGCAAGATTAGTAGTATTCGGTCGTTCCAAATAGGGAAAAAGTTGAAATTACGGAAAAAGGCTTTATCAGTTATTTAGACACGGAAATCAAGCTTTCTTCTAAGAAGCATCCATAGGTACGAAAAAATGTGGGGATCTTCCAAAGAAAGAAAGGAAGCAATCATTTTCAAAAGGAGTAACTCTAAACATAGATTTGAGGAATCTTGTGAATGATATCTGATTTAAATCTAAAACGAATGTTTGTAATACAAACTGAGTAGAAAAAAGTGTTTTTTGTGTAATTCAGTGTTCATATAACAATATTTGTTTCGAAATAATTTTCCTTTCGTGTAGTTCAATGTTTATATGAAAGTGACTGTTTCAGAAGGGCTTTTTCTTCCATTTTGTGTCTAAAAGTTACTTATTTGAATAATATACACATCTTTCTTTGGAAGATTTCCACATTTTTTTGTATCAAGATGGAGTAGTAGAAATCCAAAAACTTTCTTTCCCAAAAAATTAATCACTCCTAAAAAATATAACCCCTTCGATTCATCCATAGATCTTATTAGTAGCTATTGTTTGATACTTTGATCGCATTTCTACCGTAAGAGGTTCAAATTTCATTTAGATTTTGATTTTGAAAATTATTACAATTTTCAAACGGAGTTTTCAGCAAGAAGGACTGACAATATCAAAAAGTTTTAATAGACTTTTTGATTCAGGGAGACGATTTCCACTCGAACATGACGAAAACAAAAATTCGGATTTCCGTAATTTTCCGGGGATTGCCGAGTGTGCCCGATGACCGTTCGGTTGTTTACCGAGAGCCTCACACCAGGGGAATCACAGTATACGATTTAGCGACAGGGGATTTGCTGAGAAAAATCGTATGTTGCCCGGGGAATCACCTAGCGTTGGATCTTCTGCATAAATATAGGAGTGTTTAATAATCGTCAGTTAGTCGACTTGAGAATTTGAACCAGTGCTGAACGTTTCGAGACGTTGAAAAGAAATCTAAAGGTATTTTCTGGAAATTGAAATTTTTGTCGGAAATTTTATTGAAATAGGTTGCGGTTGCAGTTTATCATTGGAATTTATTGGAAACCGGTGGATTGCAGTATCTTTACTCGTTTTTAGGTTTGGTTAGAGAACTTTGAGGAGCGGCGAAATGATTGGAAGTTTTGGTGATAGTGCTTAACCACACCTTGGATTGTTCAGGTTTCTGTTGGCACCCCACCAAAGGAAAGTAGCCCCAATCCTGCCAAGGAATAGCAGGTCTTTACTGAAGTTGCTCGGTCCCACGTATCTCGGGCCCAACCTTGCGGTGTTAACTGTACGAGATATATTTTGGGATTAAATTCGAGAAGGTCGAAACATCATTAGATCAGTGCATCAAAAACATGTATGTTCCAACTCCTGCGAGCGGCCCTCATCCTAGGCTGCAGTTCAACTGTTAGGTTCCTTGTTCCTTAATCACTCAGTTCACCCTGGAGGATTTGGTTGTGAAAGTAATTTCGCGGAAAGGGTTATCTTAAAATTTGTCTATTACCAAGTCAGAGTCATACTAGAGAATTTTAAAATCAAAACAACGCGAGCCGAACTTGTAAGCTATATGACAGTGCCACACCGCAAGGCCATAAACTTCGATCAACCAGAATTTCTATGAGACAATTTTAGCCGCCTAAGTGCGACTTCTGAGGCCGCCTCCTGCTACCCGTCGAATTTCGAAAACGTGGACATCAGTACCCCACCCCTGGTCGCAGAGCGACAAACCCCTGGCACTTTCGGTTCGTTTGCAAGACGAACAGTTAGAGAAAATGAAAATTCTCGAAAAAAAAAGTCCTCAGAACGCGAAATATTTCTGGACAGTTAATTTTCAGTAAATCGCATTAGGGATTTTAGAGAAGGATCGACATGGTCAACGAGGAGAGGAAACTTCAGGTGACGTTCGAGAAAATGGACGACGTCTTCGAGAGAAGATGTCCTCCAGGACAAAAAACGAAACTCAGGTGAACCTTCGCCAATTATTAGACATGCGCGCTTGCTTGTCTACGCCGAGATTTGCTAGGAAACGTCAGGATATGTTGCCCGAGAACCAAGTTGGACATCACCTACGAGAGGTGAACACCAGAACCCAGAGCGTGCCCCAATTAGGGCTCCACGCGATGATGAATCTATCGACGCGATCCTCTATGCCGAGATCGGCCGCAGAACAGAAAAATTTCATTTTGATTACTGTGCGGAGCAAAGTGAAATTTTCAACCGGAAGCACGAACCGGCTTAACGCGAGCCAATTTGGCTCACGAAGGAGGTGTTACCCACGTATGTGCGTACACCTAGCCCAGACTCGTGGTTGACAATCCCCAGAAATAAACACAGTTAGGCATACGACTCTCCGTCTGCCCGTAATATACGCTCAGCAATTGGGAATATGTGAGTACCGCCCTCAAATTTTTCAGAAGATAGCACTGACATTAAACTCGAACAATGTACTTTCCATTCAAGATGTTCATCAATGCACGTTCCTGAAAACTCAACATGGGTGGCAGACTTAGAAACTAGCATATTATTCACAGTGAGATCGGGTTTTGTAAATATTTTTTGACGGTTGTGAAACCGAAGATATTGTGTCTTATTCACATTGGAAATTAGTTGTTATATGTCCACGTCGCCAAAGATTGGATCAGTTCATTACAACGTATTCTAAGTGTTTCACCAGAACAGAGATGTCATCTGTATACATTGAAACATGAACATTTCCACATAGTTTTTCAATATCAATAATATATAGCAGAAATAACACAGGACCCAAAATGGAACCCTGTGGAACACCTATCTTGATAACAGCTAATGTAGAATTTGTAACCCTCTACTCATTGCATTGTTTATTTCTCAAACATACGAACTGTTTGTCAATTAATTTTGTTCGATTCAATGTAGACTTCAGATCATTTTGAGTTTTGGAACATCGTTGATGATTCATATTGAAAGCCAAATCGTAGTTGTGACTCTTGATAAGTTATGATCCGTATGCTTTGAGCTTTTGTTTTCATTTTTTTTTAGGGTATTTCTCATGAAACCTTGTTTTATGCAGTTCTATTTACAGAAATATGGAACTGGTTTGAGTTTCATCCTCAACCACAAGCTTTCTGTAAACGAATTATTTACCTGCGTAAATATCACATCAAACAACTGTTCGACGAATCACTGCGGGAAATCAGCCGTGATTTTCTTTGACATTTCTAATCGAATTAACTTGTTTACTCATCAATCGTGTGCAAGCAACACTTTTCGCCCAAGTGTATGTTCTGTTTGTTGATAGAAATAAATCGAAGCAGAATGGAGTTGTAAATATAAGGCGAAGCAGGAATTGCGTCGTAAATCTTTGGACTTATTTCAAGAAGTGCCCGTGGATCTGTACAGGGGTGTGGTTTGTAGCCATTTACCCTCAAAGCATTGATTTATATAAGGTGTTCTGCTCACCCTGCACTCTTGGGGGAGAGTTAAAAATATTCGTTTCTCTCAGACTGGATATTCGGCGAGTAGAAAATGTAAAACAAAAATTGAAAGCGATGGCTACGATAATAGTATTTTTCTAGTTCAGCTACTATTTTCGGAACTGAAATGGGAGTTGGTGTTCATTCACCTGAATAAAATCCGGATTTTCAATGAAACTTGTGTATATACAGTGAATTTCTTTCAAGATGGTGACTGGGCGCCATCTATGAAAAAATTTCAATGGAAAGGGGGTCTTGTGACACATCCATTCAAAGCTACTGACAAATGCTTCACAACTTCAGAATATAGTGTCAATATCTTCAACTACTATAAAATGGCGGAACTTTTAATAATTGCCCGAATACATTGACATTTAACTACATAATATGAGGTAATAAGCTTGAGGTCAGTTCAGAAGATGCTCGAAATGGTTGCCTTAAACTTCTTGACATATGAACAGCCTATCCGATATTTCACGTCGAACATTTCCGCACACAGTAACGTCAATATTTCTACAAATATTTATTATTCTCTGTCGTATATCCAATATTGAAGCAGGTTCAGTTTCGTACATTTTTTGCTCCAAATAGCCCCATAAAATAGTTCATAGTGTCAAATCTGGCGAGCAGGCTGGCAATTCTGTAGGACCTCGACGGCCAATCCAACGACTGGAAAAAGTGATATTCAAATAGTTTCTTATTTGTCTGAAGTAAAGTGGTGGTGCTCCATCTTGTTGGGATACAATATCCATATCGAATTCATCAGGATTTGCTTCGGGTATTTCAGTGATGAGAGGGTCAACAGTAGTTGCCAGCATATTCAAATACAGTTCCCCGTTTGAATTTTGATCCATAAATACAGGTTTTACAATATGGTTTCCCAATATTCCTGCCCAAACGTTAATTTTTTCTGGATATTGGGTATATCTCCCGGAAAACGTGAGGGTTGGTGTCACTCCAATAACGACAATTATGTGTGTGAACATTGCCGTTTGGAAAAATGTACATTCCTCACTAAAACAAATATTTTGGAGATAGGTAGGATGCCTTGCAATGGTTTCCGTCATGATTTCGCAGAATTCTGTTGTATAAATGATACCTATTTCTTTTCAAAAGTCTTCACACAGTAGAAGGAGACACCTCACAAACATTCGCGACGAAATATGTTGACTGTTCAGGATTTACTAGGATCTCACCAATTATTTGCACTTGCAGTTCTTTCGGAATGGTTAGATGACCTGGGGGCTTTTTGTTATGTATACTACCAGTAGTTGTGAATTTGGATACAAGTTCCCTCAAATATTTTCTACAGATAGGACAATTCGAAAAACGTTCATTGAAATTCCTTGGACGAGAATTGACCATTTTAGAGATTGTTGACGTCGTACCTTTCTACTAGTAAAACTGAATGAGAAAATTCTAACTGAACAATGATGTTCACTGTCGTATTGACATTTTTATGTCGTTTTTATAAACGAAAAATAACTTGACAAACCTTATCGGGTTATTGGAACTGCCATATGGCAGATGAAAAGGAATATTTCTGGAAATATCGATATAAATGTGTTCCTTTTCAGAAAATTATTGAATATTTCACCATTTTGTAGCCCCTTTCCATTTAATTTTTTTCCCAGATGGCGCCCAGTCGCTATTTTGAAAGTTTCATCTGTCAATTTCATTTCAAAATGAAGTATTTATGCATTGATTTCATTATTCCAAATTTCAATTTTTGAGTTGACCCGTTCAAAAAATAAAAGGGGGCACATTGAAGAAATGCACTGTATACCTATAACGTGAGACCATTTCATTTTTCTACACTGCTATTTAAGCTTAGTAGATATAATGAAAGAACCCTGAACTTGACTGAAAATTTTATAAATTGCCACTCTCAGCCATAAACTAGGTTTTGTTGTCGTTTATTGCAGGCAATAACGAAAGTTGGAAAAATGAAAACAATGTATAGGTACTCTAACAATTGAATAAAAAATATTTGTGGAAATTTATGTGATGAAATTGGCCGATACATAATGAATTCACTGAACAGTTTTTTCAATCAAACTGTATACTCCTTGAAATTAAAATATAGCGGTATAGAGCAATAACTGACCACAATGGAATACAGTTTCGTTATCAATACTCATATTCAGATGGAAACTTTATTTTATTTGTGGTGATAATATGATATTGATCAAAAACATTAACAAAAATCAATCAATAGAACTTATTACTGGAAGGTAGAACCAACTATTTATATTATCATCAACTGATGAAGTTGATAGTATACTCAACTACATCAAAAAACCACGTTGAAATAGGTGACACTGTAATTTTTATTCTTCTAAAAACTTCATAGGGCAACAAGTTTCGCTCATATTTTACTTGAAATATAGAATCCAATTTTTGTATCAGTTCGGTATGATGATTTACGTTGCATAAAATACTCTTATGAATCTTTAGCAATCCCCACAATTCAACAATTCATTTCTAATCGCTTTTGAATTTGAAACATTGTCGACTTTCGTAAGTATTTTTAGTAAATATGTATGAAATGTCTGTTGCAGCTTAATCTATATCTAGAGATGTCAGAGTGAGGAGTTACGTTTATCTGAAAAGTTTTTTCCTGCCTTTCTATTTTCCCCATTATATTCGAAACTTAATGTAATATCTGTTATCACTGCAGAGAAAAATTAAAATATAACTTCGAAATGATTTATTACGTTTTGGCAGGCGAATTTTCACTACTACCACTTCTCACAGCAGCATCTCTCTCCACTTTTGTTAGTAATTATGAAAGAAAAGCATTGCCAGCCCAATGAAGTTTTTCTGCACGAGGATAATGTAAAAACTGATCGGAAAATGGACGCATACTTGAATCATAACCTTGAAAAAATCCTCATTTCACAATTCAATAATGGAAGTAAAAGAATTGAAGGGGTTATATTTTATTAGGAGTGTTTAATTTTTTGGGAAAGAAAGTTTTTGGCTTTCTACATCTTGAAATGTGGGAATCTTCCAAAGAAAGGAAGGAAGCAATCATTTTTTGAAAAAATGAAATACCACTAAACATAGA
>WOGR01005840.1:0-13504 GCA_015342045.1 Leptinotarsa lineolata | reverse complement strand
TGGTATGGAGGGAACCTAGAAACCACACTGATGATTGTTACTTTTGTATCATTGATATTACTGGCCATAAATCGAAAAACAATAAGGTAATAAGTTACCCTAACCTAATTTTTGCCATCCAACCGTGCATTAGTAATGCACGATGTAGATTTGGCGGTCCCAGAACCTCCAGATGATTTGAATTCCGTTCAAACTGAAATGTTTTCTGATGTACTGTCAGATATAGATGAACAAGATGATAGAGAGTTCTAATGTTTTACAGCAAATATAGAGCCTAAACTGTTTACTCAGATTGAGCTTAACGACTTAGTTAGGAATCTTGGGTTAACAAAAGAAAAAAAAAGAACTTGTTGGCAGTCAAAACTAGCATATATATGTGTATAGGAAGAGAGAGCAGCAGTTTTTGACATTTTTTGAACAAGAAGGTGATTTAGTGTACTGCTCAGACATTCCAGGTCGTTTGATCAAAGAGTTTGGTGTTGAATACAAAAAAGAAGACTGGAGGCTGTTTATTGATTCTTCCAAAACTAGTTTAAGAGCTATTTTATTACACAATAGTAACACTTTTGCCTTTATACCTGTTAGCCATTCTGTACATATGAAAGAGACCTATGAAAACCTAGAAATAGTATTGAATAAAATTGGCCACTCGACTCATGGTTGGATGATTTGTGGTGACTTGAAAGTATCATGCATGCTTATTGATCAGCAAGGCGGTTTTACCAAATTTTCATGTTTTTTGGGTGAATGGGACAGTAGATCAAGGGATCAACATTGGTGCAGGAAGAGCTGGCCTGTGAGGAAGTCTTTAAAACTCAGCGAGAAGAACATTGTCCTCCAAAACCTTGTAGATCTTAGAAACGTTCTCTTACCATCTGTACATATAAAGTTAGGCCTCATGAAACAGTTTGTGAAGGCATTGCCTAGAGATGGACCTTGTTTCAAGTATCTCTGTCAGAAATTTCCAAACCTAAACTTAAAGAAGGCGTCTTCGTAGGACCCGACATTCGAAAATTGATGTTTGACACAAACTTTGAAACCACAATGACCATACATGAGAAAGAAGCATGGGTATCATTCAAGCAAAATTCTTAGGAAATGCAAAAGATCCAGAATATCGTACCATTGTAGCTAAAATGTTGAAGAATTTTAAGAAAGTAGGATATTTGATGAGCCTGAAAGTCCACTTCATGAACAATCATCTCGATTACTTCCCGGAAAATTTGGGAGATGTTAGTAAGGAGCAGGGTGAGCGTTTTTACCAAGATATTAAATCTATGGAAAAACGTTACCAGGGCCACTGGAACATCAACATGATGGGAGACTACTGTTGGTCACTTCATCGTGAAGCTCAACAAGCGACTCATCGCAGGAAAAGCTACGCAAGAAATTTCAAAGAAAACAGAGGAAGGAAGTATAAACCAATTCCATCTGACCAGTGAAACCACCATTACAACACTGTATCATTATTTCAAGTAACCTACTGTAAATAAAAATCATGATAGTGATTTAACAAAGTGTTTCATTATTTTACCATATACCGTACAGATTTTAAATTATATTTAAAAAAAGTCGATTTCTCTAAATCTATGGGTGATACAAAATAACTAAGACCAGATTTCAGCACACAAAAATCTATAAAAACCAGCTTTTAAAGTAAACAAAGTTTTCAAAAACATTTTTTGTTGGCCTGTGTTATCCTGGACGAACTGATCGTGGCTTCTTTCCTCTCAATTGAATGGACTGACTAGACACGAGAAAATCAAAAATCAAATGCAGGTAGCCAGACTTCATAAATGTTAATCCTCTTTTCCTTTTAGTCGACATGTTAGACAGCTGATATTGTGGATTGCCAACGGTTGTTATGCAATATGAACAAATTAGGTATAGTGAAACTTGTAAAACTCTCCAGCGAAAATCTCACATGTACCTTTATTGTTTGCCTAACATCAACATATTTATAGTTTCGTTCAAGAATTCGTCGCAGATCCTTTGGACGGTATCACCCTCCTTCTGGACTTACTGAGAGCTATTCAACTGAGCCAGTCCAATAATGGTAATCCGCAGCAGTGTTCCACAGGTACAATCGTGAGACTTCCTCCAGCCGTCCAGAGAAGAACCCTCCTGGACGAACTGTCTTGCTTGCAGTGCCTCCTAAATTGTTGTCTGCGTTATTCGGAAGCAGTTAGGAAGTTGACTTCTTCTTCTGCAGGCCTCTTCACGCTCACCATTTGCATAATGAGTAACGTCAATAAGTCTCGTATCATAGCTTTGCAGGTAAGTTACGTTCATGCTATTCATTACTGGGACCATACACCGAATATCATTACTATGAACTTTCAAATATTGTTCGCAAGGAATTGTATGTAATTATAATAATATTATAAGAAAATGAATACGAAAACGAAAAATCTTGAATGATTTACAATTACTAATTTTCAGCAGCGCTTCTTACTGAGTATCTTGATATTCTAAATCCATTGGGTTCTATGAAAATATCAATGGTATTTGAATTTGCATTTTTTTTCCTCTCTGTATGAGAAGCTTCACTGAGTGCTTGTCGCTGTTTGATGTCTTCGTAACTGACCTGATTTCCATTCACAATTAACGTGTTACCTTTGATTTTGACTGAAAGACCGTTAGTTCTTGCTCCTTTTAGTTGCGAAACGAAAATTTCATGTTTTTCATGATCTTTGGAAATCAGATCCAGAGATATAAACAAACTAATGCTCTTGAGCTCTTTAGCCCTGTTCAAAACTTCTCTTTTTTATCTTAGATAGGTGTTTATTGACTACGTTATATAAAAAATTACATTTGTAGCAGTTCATGAGGTGTGGACAATTTGTATGCATAAAATAGAACACAGAATGCACTTAAAGACAAAAAATCACAAAGGCATAGTGTTCGGAAAAAGGTAGTAAAAACGATCATTGATGTAAATAATGAACAATAGGGGTCCCAAGACAGACCCTTGGGGCACACCATATTTTATTTCACGTAAGTGGGATAGTTTTCTGTTATCGGAGACACACTGAGTTCTTCCTGTAAGATATGATTTCATCAGGCTGAGAGGTAGACCTCTAACGCCATAGTGTTCAAGCTTTTTAATTGAAAGATCGTGAGAAACACAATCGAACGCTTTACTGAGATCTACGAGTGTGATTTATGTGTAAATACCTTCCTCGAAACCGTCGATGATGTTATTTACTACCGTATAAATAGCATTAAGTGTTCCCAGATTTTTCCTGAATCCAAACTGAAGTTTTTGTATTTCTCAAAGAAGCTAGTGAGACGTTTTTTCAATATGATTTCAGATATAGGTCGATAATTGATTGGGTCATTGGGGTTGCCTTTTTTAAACATAGGAATAACTTTTGACAGTTTCAGACCATCTGGGAAAGTACCAGTGCTGAAACATATATTTATTAAACTTGTAGCCACTGAGTAGCCACATCGATAAGTTTTTTCAAAAGGTTTGAGTTTATATTGAATATGTCGAAACTTTTGGAATTTTTCAAAGACTTTATTGCATCCATTACGTCGATAGCGGTCACTGGTTCAAGAAAAAAGGTAACATTTGGGGACGGCACACGTCTCAAGTAATCTTCAGGATCACAGTCAGTGGCGGGTAAGTCATTGATAATATCTGTGTTATTGATGACTTGTTTATTTTGTGTAAATAAACGCAGTGGAAATTAGACAAAAAAGTGTTTTCTTTCATCTTATTGAAGTCATTGAAAATAATTTCGGCCGCAGTCAAAAAGTAATCAACAAATCTATCACAAGTTATAGTGCACTCTGTTTTTGGTGTTTGAGGCTATAACAATACGGTTTGCTTTCATATTGACAATATCAACTAGTTAGTGAAATTGAACATAATACTCAAATTTGCTATTTTTTTCATGCTCTGTTATGTTGGGATTGCATGTTTTCATGAAGTACTCCACTTCAACGACTCTATAGTCTGTATTATCAAGCCAAAGTTTACTCATAAAATCAAAATTATACAAGATCTGAAATGAAAGCCATTTCCCAGAGAATGATGCTTTTTTGCCATTCCAAATTGGGAATTTGAAAATATTACCGTTTGTATATTTCTACTGGATTGTGTATATCTGTAATGAAAAATTGCTCTTGAAGGATGAGACTTGAAATTATTGCTGAAGAAAGCAGATCATGGACATAAAAAAGAGCATATTATTATGAGTCTGATATATAAAATCTTATTTTCACTGTATTGTTTCAATGTTAGTATGTATGACTGCCATGAAATTCTGAAGAAAATACCCTTTCCTCCTCAATTCCAGAAGTATGGGCCCTCCAATGAGGCTGACACAGTGTGAAAATGAGGGGTCAACATATCTAAAATCTACTATTATTATGGTTTTTATAGATTATCCAAATAGTACTACCTTCATCTGATCCGCTAGCAATATTTTCTAAATTTGGTTCGTTTCTATTCTTGTCCTTTACTGAACCTGCTTCACTATCAAAACTGAATTCGTGATCTCCGTAAATTTCTGTAACGGTAACAGTTTCATTGAAAGAAACGCTCTTACGTTTCTTTTTCTTTTTGAAACCATTGGAAGAAATACTTTCCATGCTGTCTTCAACAATGGGAGTGTATTTCTCTCTTTTTTCCTTTTGTTTCCTGAGTTTTTTCAACTTTTTCTCGGTAATTCCTTTGTCAGAAGTTTCATTATCAGACAAGGAAACTTTTTTCATTTTTTTCAACAGCATTTTTTCCTGTTTTTCTATTCTGGACAATTTTCCGCCGAGTTTCAAACCATGCCGAGCACCTTTATGGGCGGTTCTTCCTCCACAAGCAGCAAATAATTCATCATCAGTAAGAGGTTTGAATATTGTTGAATTTTCATGGATTTTAGGATTATCGTATTGTTCCTCAGTATTACCCTTCAACTTAGCAGTTTTAAGAAAAGAACCATATTCAAGATTTTTATTCTTCTTGAGCTCTCTGACTGAATAACTTTTAGTTGATATTTCAACTGAATCTTCAGATTTCACTTTCATTTTAACATCATTTTTTCCATCTACTTCAACATCGATGTTCTCAGCAGCATTGTTATAAAGTTTTTCCCACCAATTGTTTGTGAACTGTCTTCCAATATCATGTCCCACTCCTGAATTATCAAATTTCAGTTTTGGTTTAATAGCAGCAGAAATTCCATTTTCATTCTTCCCTAATCCCTTGCCTGTTGATAATAAAAAGTCAGATATTTATACATAATTTTCGAATTACAGTTTAGTAATCTTTTTTTCACATGAGATGGCTGGATCAAGAAATTTCTCAAAATTACCTTCAGACCAGCCATACTTTTCGAGTTGCTTGCGGGCAAAATCCATTATGAAAATCAGTACTTCTTTGTTCTCTTTATTATATCATTTTGTCATTAAAATATTTGTATGTATTCACCACTTTATACGACTACAAATAAACACTAAAATCAGCTGCAAAATGAAACCCAAATGGAACTATCGAAAATAAATCAATATCGACAGAATATCGTTGTTCTGTGGGAATGTCTCAGTCAGGACAAATAATATACTATTCTGTGGTCAGGAGTCAGGAGAGTCAAAATTCAGAACTCAGAACAAAAATCAAGTGTTTTGTTCTGTGATAGAAATGTAGTTCATTCGAAACTCTCTTCTCTTGTCTGAGATTCGAAACTTTGGGGCATTTTTAGTGGTTGAGGCAATCCATTGAAATTTTTCTGCCGAAAGAGTGTTGTATGTTATGTTTTAGGGTCGTCACGTTCTCGGTCACACGGCCACTGTGTAGAAATAACTTAAAGTAATAATTATAGGAGTTAAACAGGGAGATATTCGAGTACCGAAACTAATGTATTCAAGAAACAATTCATTGTGGGATTTTCAACAAACAGTTTTACAAAAACGCACGACGTGTTTCGCTATACAATGGCTTCTTCAGTAAAGAAACTCCTGATGAAGTTATTGTATAGCGTTTTTGTGAAATTGTTAAGTGTTTCTTGATCACGTTATGGCTTTTCTTCACATATCGCCCGATTCCATCACGAAAATAATATATAAAAAAGACGTTAATATTTTATTTCATATAATCATTTCACTATATTTTATCAAATTTAGTGCCAGTATTTCAGTTCAGTATTTAAATCGAATTCATTTCCTCGTGGTTTAAACATCTGTTTTCCCTCTTCATAACATGTATTCAGTTCAAATTGAAAGGAGTATATTCTCAGATCGAGAAGGAGAATGTTCTCAATGTAATTTTCATTTGCACTTCATTTAAAAAATTGTGAAGCGTGACATTGAAGGTCCTCTGGCTTAAGAGTCATGGCCGGAATGTAGTACAAGGTAACGATCGAATAAAAATTGAAGTGGAATACTAATTGTGAGGACTGGTGGTCCCCTACGGCAGTAACCAAGCTGTATGTTGACGGATTCGACGAAGTCGTCAGTTTTATAAAAGATATAAACATGTAATGGAAGAATACCAAAATGTATGAAAAGAATTATGGGTGGCAGTAATGCTTCGAGCAGGATAACTACGCCCAGACGCAGGGCGATTATGTAACCCATCGTCGGATCTGGGTAAATGGTCGTAGTAACCGAGCCCATTGAACTAAAGGTTAGAAAATGGAGGTAATATGAATGTGGGAAATGTTTATGATATTAATGATAAATGGTGGCATATTGAATTCTTTGTCATAAATCGGAAAATAATTCCAGTATTCCTTCCATAGTAAGCTGATCAATGTCAGTGACATCATAATATCATCATGTCAATCATCAGTACTTCCATACAAAATTCTTTGAATATCCCTACAGGAAAATCGGTGTAAACGGTATAGCTGGTGGTTATGTTGGTATAAATGCGCCCGAATAGAGAGCAGCGACGTTATAGGTTATGTCGATGGCAGCGACCAACAGAGACAGAGAGCAAATGGCAACAGTGGAATAGTGAGAACTACGAAGAATATTCATTTTGCATTAAATGTCTGTGATGACGCTTTGCTGTTCATGAAAGATTTATTCAGGTTCAGGTTCTAGTTTTTTGAAACAAAACTGTGCATTTATTATAGGTGACTGCCGATTTATCATCGGGATATATATTGGTCATTTTACTAATACGATTCATTATCCAAGTTTGATATCTGCGATTATATAAAATGGGCGATGAGAAAGGTAATATTCTTTACATGATTTACACATCTATGTTTGGAGTTACTTTCTTTTAAAATGATTGCTTCCTTCCTTTCTTTGGAAGATTCCCACATTTTTTGTATCAAGATGGAGTAGTAGATAGCCAAAAACTTTCCCAGTGATATTCTTATTATTGATATCTACGAATATGTATGATTTGGGGATGTTTACTGTATTAGAATTACTTTCATTGTTCCAGCAATTATTAAATGTTTAGGAATAGGGATTATAAAGTAAAAAAACATTCATGAGTATTCTACAGATTTCCTGCCTGAAGGGTTGACTGGATATTTGCTTTGAATTTTTCATTTGGACTAAAATGGCAATAATTTCAATTAAAAATTTATTTTTATTGTGTATTTTCTGTCAGTGAATTTAACTCCTTGTCAAGTCTGCTAGGTTAACATTTTAGTAACCTGCTTATGGTTAATACAATTATTATTATATTTTGATGATTTTTTTCAATCACTGAAAGGCTGTTAGTAAACTGAATGTAATTAAAACTAAAGTTATGATATTGGATATTAGAAATAAAGATAAGAGAGATCTGACACTATTGATAGATAATAATGACACAAATTCCAAATTCTCTTAGTTACTGTGAACTTTCAGTGAAATATCTGATCTGTGAAGGTGCCATAATTTGAGTGAAATTCATTTCAGACGTCAAAGAAAGGGAAAGAAGCAGAGATCGAAACGATAAGGATAGAAGAAAACGATCTCGATCTCGCGAACATAGACGTAGATCTAGGTCAAGGAGCAGGGAACCACGCCCGAGAAGAAGAAGCCGTTCAGGATCTCCAAAACATAACAAAAGCGCTTATTCTAGACGCCGTAAGCCATCTCTATACTGGGATGTCCCACCACCAGGGTTCGAGCACATCACTCCTTTACAATATAAAGCTATGCAGGCAGCTGGTCAGATTCCTGCAAATATAGTAGCCGACACTCCTCAAGCAGCTGTACCTGTAGTGGGATCAACCATTACGAGGCAAGCTCGACGTTTATATGTGGGCAACATTCCGTTTGGTGTGACTGAAGAGGAAATGATGGAATACTTCAATCAACAAATGCACTTGAGTGGTCTGGCTCAAGCGGCAGGCAATCCAGTACTAGCGTGCCAGATAAATCTCGACAAAAATTTTGCTTTCTTAGAATTTAGGTCCATTGATGAAACAACTCAAGCCATGGCATTCGATGGCATCAATTTCAAAGGTAAGACCCATTTTGTGTGGATAGTTTGCAAAATAAAAAAGCTTGAGGGGGTATTTTTGAACCTGTCTGTCTAGACATGACGAAGTCGTACCTTAAAAGATATCAAATTATTGATCTTGGAAATACCAAAAGTGGAAAAAGAAAAATATTAAGAGGAGTGTTACAAGGGTCAATATTGGGGCCACTTCTGTTTCTAATCTATATCAACGACCTGCCTCACTTGATGAACTTGTCAGATATAGAAACTATATTGTATATTGTAACGTGCGATTACCCCGCCGGGCAACCGTGCTGGGTAATCGCACGTTAAAAGGTAAGGCCTCGCTAATCCATTGCTCGCACAAGTTTCTACTTCTGAGGGTTGACGTTTGTCAGCTGGTTAATGGAACGAATAATTTTAGAACAATATAGGAATTAAGCTATACAATGCCTTAGCTGTCGAATTTCGTAACTTGCCATTCAGAAAATTCAAAAACTTACTGAAGAAAATATTAACCGAAAATCCATTATATGAACTTGATCAATTTTTCGAAGTTATTCAAGAAGAAAGAGACACTTTTGTGGTCACCTCCTGAACTTTTACTCAAATGTATATGGAATATCAGCTATGTGAGTTAACATTTGTAAAAGCTCTGTTGCTTTATATTTTGGTCAATTTTTATAAGATGGGAATTTTATCTTTACTTGTATTTTTTTGTAAATCTACTGTAACTACAAGCATTTTTTAGAAACTGTATTGACGAATATTATCCTCTCAAACTTATTTTAGAAATTGTATTTACGTGTCTGAAAACTGTGTGTTTCTTAAGACTGATAAATTTTTTTATTATTATCAATGGAAATCATTTTGAACATTTCTAAAATAATAATAGAAAATAAATTGTTAATTTAAATAAATTAGTGTTGTATTTAATAAACCAAAAACTACTGCATCGAATGTACCATTGAAGAGCATTTCTCAAGAGCTTTCAGATAAGGTATCAAAAGTAGGGGGTTGCCATTTAAGACTATAATGTTGGGGTAACTGGGGGTGAGGGGGTAGGTGAAAACAACTTAGCTATTACATCATTTTGGTTCCCCCTCCCTATTATGGAAGTTGTTTTCAACGATTTCTTATATTTCATTTGGTTGCTCAGAAATAGCCATTGTAACTTTTCAAATTGTCATCCTCTTTATCACTCATACACTATGTCAATCGATCGAAATGCGTACAGTTCCATGATTTTGAGAATTATGCTTTTAAGCAAATGCTTTTTGTGTGATATTTTGAAATGAATTATCTCGGTCTTGGGATTTTATCAAAATAATATGCAATCAAGTCGTTTGCTTAGCAACATTTCTTAAACTGGATTTGCACAAATATCAGCTGATTGAACCTCAAAATAGAATGCTCAACAATTTGACTTTTGTCTTGCTTTTCTTTCAACTCGATTTCAATCGGCTCGACCGCTCGATGTGAACGCACTCACTCAATTCTTTGAAAATATGTATTCGACTGTTCCAGAGCTACCGCGGCCGAAAACCCAGTGGTTCCGGAGCACCGTTGGGTGGAGGTAGTACGATCGTTCCCCAGGAGAGTAACGGTAGTTCCGTGATAGTACCGCAGATCCAGCCGGCCTCAAGACCGAGTTCTCAGCCGGTAGCAGTTCAGCAGCCGATGCCCGTCCAACAGCCTATGGTGAGTGTGTGAATATTTTGATATTGCATCTACAGAGTGTTCGAAAAATTGAGAGATTACAACATTTTTTATATTTTTGTAATCCAATTACATGTGACATTATCTTTTATAATGAATTGTATCATAGATAGATAGCATAGAGGGCACTTTATCTCCAACAGGCATTCACTCAATTAAAGGAAATGTACAAAGGTGTTGATATACAGTATAATAATTTAAAAAAATGCTACAACTAAATGACAATAAGTAGAAATAGAAATATATCACAAGAAGGGAAAAGATAACAGTTGAAAGGTTCTAGTGAGAATACATTTCAAAATAAAACTCTGGGAACTATGATCAATATCGCACATACCACATATTGAATTATAGTTGTTACAAAGTATTGACACTGATGCTGTAAAATTGTTATTTTTTCTGACAAGATAACAGTAAAATGTCGTTTGATATCTGGAATTCAGGCGTGGGGTGCGGAAGTTGATCATTTGTAAAAGAGGAGCACACAAGATCTTATTCTTTAGCAGTTTGTGAAGAAAGGAGATTGTGACAAAAAGTCGTCGTGTATTCAGAGATATTACATTAAATTGATTCAGAAGGATAGAAGAGTCGGTTCCCCTCTGAGGATATATTCTTGTGACCTTGAAAGACAGACATTCAAATTTTTTTAAACAGCATCAATATGATGTATGTAGCAATACCTGAAATTATCTATACGCAGCTGTCATATTTCTCTACAAATCCTCCAAATCTCGAGACTGTGTTTTAAAAACGTCTATTTCAGATGACGCCACAGGAAAAACTCTAGAGGCGATAAGTCGGGTGATCGTCGAGGTCACTCTACCAATCCATCTATCAGGGAGTCGTATCATTTAGCCAATATCTCACTGAATGAAAGTAGAGTAGTGCTGAAATTGAATAAGAGCGTACCAGCCTTATCAGTTTGATTTCTCAAACTGGCGGTTATCAAGTAGAACTCATCTCGAAGAATAAAGTTCCAATAATGGTATTCCCAAGAAATTCCGCCCAAACATTCACTTTTTTTAGATATTTTGCACGACCTTTCCAAAGTCGCAGATTTTTATCGCTTCAGTAGCGACAATTTTGTTTGTTAACATTCCCATTAGGAAAAAAACGTACTTTGATTAGTGAAGCAGATATTGTGCAAGATACTTTGGTTTTAGTTTCATAAATTCCATTGATGTTTCACAAAATTCAATTCTTCTGTCGAAACAGTCATTATAAAGCTGTCAAAAATGTTCATTTCATGTGGGTGACATTTATTCAACTATAGTGCTTTTCTTACTGTAAGACATCCCTGTATGGCGATTATTTTTTTCTTGTCAGCAACGCAACCAGTTTCACTAAACTCAGCAACTGAATCCAGGAGATATTTCTGATTCAAATTACTGTTTGGGATGTCTTTTATTAAACATTGTTTTCGTTCTTCTTGAGCATCTTGAGCATTCATAAGAGTTATTTCTGTTTTTTGAATACCTATAATATAATAACTACAAGTACGTTGCAATAATTTCTACCCTTCTCGTGATTGAGTCATTGATTTTTTTCTCCAACACTTAACTATATCTGAATAATTTGGTAAAGAAAAATTCGATACCTGCTGAATGGCATGAAGTGCAAATTGTTCCCAAGTAATCCATCATTAACATTTTTATTTTTTTTTATAGAATTTGCATATTTTTGGAAAACTTTTTGTTGGCATTTTAAGGCTTTATATCTCTTGGACTATTGAAGCTGTATTCAAAGGCGAAGCAGTAATGGATAAAGGAATTGGAAGCCTCATTCAATGAGGTACCAGTCCACCATCATTCCTTTTGAAAAAAAACTGGTGCATGATACTTTTCCTGGGTTGAAGGATCAGCAATGGTTTTGGGTAAAAACTCGTCTACCCTACAAACAAACTTGTTTTTTTTTTGGATTTTCGCATTCCCCGAAAGTTTGCTTTTCGATACGATCCCACCCTGTATATCTAAGGACTCTTTGAATTCTTGTGCGAGATATCATATTAAAAAAAAGTCGTATTCACCAACTTTCAAACCGTGTGCATTTAAAGATAATTCAAGCGACCACAAGGTAGTTCCATTTATGGTGTCAGGTGTGGAATTTCGCCCATTTTCAACTGAAAGCGCTCGTCAGAGATTCCGAATGAAACAAATGCCCATTCCGGCCAGCGACTGTCGCTTATCGATCAACACATATCTCTGACCACTCGCACGTTTAATGGGGTTCCATTGTCTTTCCCTCGAATTATGCATTCCCCAGTTAACCTTGATAATGAAAAGTGTCGTTATCATCGCCTGCCGAGTTTTGGGGATCGGGGAGATCACCGTCTGATATAGCTAAAAGGTCTCCCCTGCCGTTGGGGTAGGTCGGCAGAGAGGAGACTCGTTTTCCCTTGGGGTAACAAAATCGCATTCGGTCTATCTCAACGCAGCGTCCCAAATCGTTGAATAAACTTCCACAGAAGGTTCGTTTTGTCTCCGAGGGATCTTTCCGTGGAATTATTTGTCGTACATGTGTTCGGAGTTCAGGTGTGAAAGTTGCCTTGTTTTGTGGGGACGTGGGATAATGACCCTGTCGGTCAGGGTCATGGGGAAGGCAGTAAAGTCGTGAATTGTTAGATGGACAGGTGATTACTATTTTTCATGTCGTTTATGAATAATTGTTAACGTCTCTTCCTTGGCACTAAAAAAGATCCTGCGACTCATTGCTAGGGTACCTAGTACATATTCATGTAGGAATATTTTTCCCGATTACAGAATTTTAACACTGGTAGGTTTATTTATTTTAGAACTCTGCATTTATGTATTCAACAATAGAAAAGACTTTACTCTGAACGAGAATATTCACAACATTAATACCAGACAAAATAAGGACAAATTTTATATTCCATTTTATAAGTACGAGGTGACAGAAAATTCTGTTGTTACCTAGGACCAAAACTCTTTAATAGTCTTCCACAAGAGATTTGGGAAACAAAGGGCCTGAGACAATTTAAATTTCTTTTAAAAATATTTTTAATCAACAAAAATCCCTACAAGATACAGGAGTTCCTTTTGAAGTAGTGCTGCAAACATTCTTATGTATATGTAGGTGTAGTGGTGCATATGTATGAGTATATGTGTATGTATGTGTATACGTATATATGAGTATATTTCTATCTTATTATTATATTTATACCTCACTTGACTGATTACTGTTTTTATTTTTATTAATATGTGTTAATTTTTTACCATTATTATGTATGGTATTTTATATGTACCTGACGATTTCTATACGTGTTCATTCATGTCTAAAGAAAATAAATATTATTATTATTATTATTATTATTATTACTTTCTATCGTATGTCACCATATTTGAAATAACGCAATCGAGCATCATGGAGAGT
>WOGR01005839.1:0-13505 GCA_015342045.1 Leptinotarsa lineolata | reverse complement strand
TTATTGCATTGTCATCGGTCCTTGATACGTATGTAAAGTTTCAAATTAATCAGACTTCTGGAAATTGGTGAAAATTATGCTCAAAGATTCCGTTACATACCTAGATACAACCGAAGCTTATATATGCGTGTTAAAAATGCTCTCCTAAAAAGTGCAGATTTTGTGAATTCGCTCTTCTTCCATAACACGGATGATAACTGTTTTCAAGACTCCCTACAGAAGTGCCATAGCTAAAGTACGTACACTTTGGAGTTAGCAATCACGTAGTACGGTAGCAGCAGATAGCGTTTACGCTGAGTCAGGCAGACGATTCGTTCTTCCAAATACAACGAGGTGGAACTCCTATGTATGATGCTATTGTCGTTCTCAATGGAATATTGGAAACAAAAAGGCTTTTGCTTCACAGGGTTATGACTCAGCTAAAAACTCCCGACTTTCAATGACCAAGAAGTGAGTTTAATGAATGGTTATTTAAATGTCATATAAAAAGGTTTGAACCACTTCTGGCATTTGTCAGGGAGCAGATAATCATTAATCTGTACATTAAATATAATACTGCTACACCCTCAACAGCTGCAGTTGAACGATGTTTAAAACTACGCGACGGATTTTGATGCGTGTTTTAGTAGATAAAGTGATTTCAAGAGGAAAGTTTGTATGTATATGACATGCATAATAGAGTAGAGAAACACTGATAATTTTAGAACTTTCTAATGTCTACAAAAAAGTCCGCGATGGTACATGTCTATCTCTTGGGGATAACCCACAATAACAGTTTTTTATCCTCGAGAAATAATGGCTTAAGTATTTACGTAGCGATTTTAAGCAATACAGCATTATTATTTTTTTATTATATATACTTTATTGTCCAAAGAAAAAATCTTGTTGACAAAGTTAGTAAATAAATATAAAAAGTACATAAATGTCCTTTGAATATAAAAATATAGATAAAATATAATGAAAACTTAAGTATAAAAACACTGAATAAAAAACCACAAACAATGGTTTAACATAAAACATGCTAAGTTAAAAATGATCGGTATAGAACTCAGTCAAACTGTTATAGGGTCTACTACTCAAAATTTATTTAATTATTTTTCTGTACTGATTGGTATCAATATTTGTCTCTTTAGTGTAACTCGGCAGATGGTCATACATCTTCACACCATTGTAAAGTAAGAAGTCCTTGACCAGAGAGTTGCAAGGGATAGGTAATTTTAAATTATTTTGCAAGCTCTGACGAGTTGTATACTGATAAAGTACCGTATCCGATAAAGTACGTTAAATACATTGTGCATCTAATATAGATAGATATGGCCTTTGATAGCATGTAATTTCAATGAATATTTTCGAAGATACTTCAGATAAAAAAGCAGGGACATAGAGGTTGCGGCATATATAGCGCGTCGAAGGCCGCGCTTCGCCCTATAGCACTTTGTGATTAACAACGACCGCACGCGTTTATATGTATATTTACTATAAGCATTGCACCCGTGCGGAGCCGGGGCGGGTCGCCAGATATTAATTTTTACGCGCTGTTGAAAATGGAGCTCCGCGCGCCATTTTATCCGCCAGCGCATCCCGGGTAGAGAGAGAGAGAGTATATTTCATAGTTAAATAATAAAAAAAAACAGTTTATTGTGATATTTCCAACAGACAGTTTACAAAACCGCGACATGTGTTTCGCTATACAATATCATCATCAGGAAATATCACATTGAAGTGTTTTTTTGAAAACATAATGGATTTTCATCAAGTATCGGTCAGTTCTATCATATTTCATAGTTGTTTACACTTTTGAAAGAGTTGACGAAATCAGTCAAAAGAGTCGAACATTTTCATTCTTCCAATCTGTTGAATAGGTCTTTAAGACACTGTTCTCTGTTGAGTCTTTTTTGCTTTAGGTGACAACAAATAGATTTAATGAACACTTTAATAAAATGAATGAAAACACTTTTTTGTCTAATTTCCACTACGTTTATTTATTCTTACGACCGGTTTCGGGGTTTAGCCCATTATCAAGTAGAACTAACTAAAAATGTTTCAAACTACTGTGGATTTCAGCTTTACAGTGAAACAAAATTAGTTATTATAGATCTGAAACTAAAATGAAAAGTCTCTGGAAGTTTTTTTGACTACACAACTATTTAGAAAGGGGTTCAAATGCTTGTCGTCATTATGATTTGCATGATTATATGCATTAAATATTAATGTAATAGGTATCTTCCATACTTTTTCTCGAACATTTGAGATATCACTGATAATACATAATATAATAAATAAATAATAATGATGATGATAAATGAATTCATCACATCAAAACATTATGATAATACAATTTTACAGAAAATTTATGTTGGTAAATAAAAAAAATTTCGAAGAATTTGCCCTGTGCCTGAATTTTGTTTAATAAGAGTAGGTAGTAAATAAAGCGTACCAATTTCCATGCCATTCTGCCTTATTTTCCAGTTCACGTTCTGAAAAAAAAAATCACAAAGACTTGCTACAAATAAAAAGTAACTTTAAATGAATATCACACCATAAGCATTTGCTACATAATTACAAGCCACCATAATGTTTTTTTGCATTGACAAACAAATCATAATTTCCGACCCTGAAAACCTAATCAATTTTGAATAAAATCGGACCATAATTGCAAATCTTGTCCGACATTTTGTTTTTTCCCTTAGAAAAATTCCATGATACATTGTCAACGAATCAAATTAGCTTGTAAATGAAGTATCATAATTTGGAATATGGAACAGTTTTTTCCCGCAAGAGGGCGCTAAAATAGAAAGTTAGGTAGCGAAAATTGACATGGCCGAATTCCTTATGAAATAATCTTTTTAATGATTTGTCAAACTTACTACTTTTCCTATTCAAATTCTTTGGGTGATAGTCACCGAGAGGTGGGGGGAGAGGTATGACAGTTGAGGTTATGATAGAAAGATGCCCCCCTTGGATTACAAATTGACGTGTTTTTGCATTTTTTTCAGAAAAAATGTGTTTTCAAGATATTCTATGTTTCGTTTTCTGTGCCCCACTCTGTATATTTTTCCTAATGTAGTTGACGTCGGTTGTCGTAAGCGATTCTGACAAATGTGAAGATAACATTTTGGAAATTATTTAAGAAGGTTTTTGTGATACATCTTCCTCAGCTTTACTTTTGCAGTGATTGGAAATCATTGTCCTATTCATTTTTGTTTATCTACGTATCTACGTCATGGGTATGAACGCCATCCTTTCTGGGCAGTATGTTGTCTGGTCCAACAGTGCAAACTTTGCTTTACAATTGAATTTCATTTGGCTACACCTCCAAGACACTTCACCTCCTTCCAATACTCTGTCTTTGGAAAATGTAAAATTATCCAATACCAAGAAAACTTTTCCACTATCACTTGTAATAAATGAAACTGACATTTTCGTTTCGAGAGTTGTACACGAAATGGATACAAACCTTAGCCGTTTTCTTCGAGGAGTTTTTTTTTGTGCTTGGCTACTACTATGAGACGCTGAAGTACCTGGCACAACCTCTAGGTGCAATGTTTTTCTTTTCATTGTCTGCAAAAATATGTTCTTTAAGAAGAATATTATGTACATATTATTTTTAAAGTGGTTTAAGTTTCAAATGTGGGTATTTCAAAAATATTTTCATTTATAAAAGACAATAGGTGATTTTTCGAATGAAACAATTATTATTATATTATACCTATGAAGGTGCCCCACCTTGTATATTTTGGTAATTCTATTAAATTACAATAAGTAAGAATATGTAGCAATGTGTTTACCTTCTTTGGCTGCATGTTATTTTGCAATTTTGGGAATATAGTAGGGACTGCCGAATTTAGTAGACGTCTTTTAAAATCAGTTTGATAAAAAAACCGCTTTTCAAAATGCTTTGAACATAATCTATCATGTGGCGACGGCGTCCAATTCTCAAGTTTCACTGCCTGAACCCAAATATTTTTTTTCACAGGATCTGCAGGAAATCTAGAATGAAAACTTAATGCAAGCATTAACAATAATAACAAATCAAAGTATAATATTTTATATATTAACGTCCATGAAAATTCTCGTACCGCACGCCTCTGGGTATTATAGCTTATCTGATGATTTGAAACCGAACTATCAAAACTTGATTGAAAACATAAAATAAACTCAACTGGTAATAATTATGATTCCGGCATAGAGACACGTACATTATATAAATACGAAATTGATCAATAATAGAAAACAACTTGAAAGATAATAAAACAGAACAACTATTATTTGATGCTTTTTTTTACTTACCTATGAAACGTAACATCTGTTTCTTTTTTGTTACTACTACTTTTACACTGGTATGCAGCACAAAAAACCATTGTAACAAACTACCTATGAAAGTTCATTTCAGTTATAAACCACACAAAAATTGGCTAAAATATTCACAGTGTTATACAAGCTTTACTCACCAATCTAATGGCGGTATGGCGGACGATCGATAACCAGGCATACTTTATTACGCTTGCTCAGATTGCTAGTTACGCGTCCTCTCTCATCTCTAATACAAACTAACCTTTACACCGATCGTTATATTCTCCTGAAGGCCACCGCCGCCCAATTTACTTATGACACCGTATAGAAGTAAACAACAAATAAGTTCACTCCTGGTCAGGGTATACAATGTATCGTCACAGGTTAAGTACCACGGGTGTGAAGTTATCCACAGAGTACACTGAGAAAAAAATATTGAACTACCATGTTTTCATTCAACGACTTTGTGCATCTACCATTTTTCAATATGGTTAGGCTTGTTGATTGAATCAGTGAAAAAAAAACGACCTAACTTTATGGCTGTATGAGGGGCTGAAAATGGGATGAAAATATTAATAAAATTCCCAATATGAAAAATCGACTTTGTACACCTATAAAACTGAGACAGTTTATTTCTGATGACTGAATCGACAAAAAAACATCACGCTATAATTTTACAGACTGTCTGAGGGGGTGGAAACTTCAAAAAATCGTATAATCGAAAATTGAATTTGTACACCTACAAAATTGAAATATTTTATATCTGATGACCGAATCAACGGGAAACACATCACGTCATAGTTTACAGACCGTCTGAGGGGGTGAAAATGGGGTGTATATATTTAAAAAATTCGTAACATGAAAAATCGACTTTGTACATCTATCAAACTGAGATATGTTATTCCTGATGACCGAATCGACAAAAAAAATATCACAGCATAGTTTTGCAGGCCGTCTGAGGGGTTGGAAGTGGGGTGGAAATTGAAATATTTCAATGAAAATGCATGTTTGAAGGAAAAGTCATCAGTACTATTTCCAAAATCAGGGTAATTTTGCTGTTACTGAAAGAAAATGGTGCGATCTGTTATTTTCAGTCGAAATGCGATATTCATAGAAATAATTGCATTCAGTAAACAATGCTGGAAAAACATGTTACCAAAATTACAGGATTTTCATCCTGAGATTCTGTTACCTGAAATTGTAGGTGAATTCAGAAGACGGGAGTGGCTGAAACATGGGATTGAAAACAACCAACATCCCGAAAAATCATCAAATTTATTGAACAAAACTGAAATTTCATCCGTGAAACTACTTCCTAATGGATTAATTGCAGACATTGACTACTACAGACCCAGTTTTGTATTGGGCAATTACACTATTTGCAAATTCTCAAATTTATTGTGTACTGAACTAAAAATTTGTTGAATTTTTCATCAGAAAAATTCTTTCAGAATCTTTCAGATGTGTACATTCAAATTTCGATGATATGATTTTTAGAAGTTCCTACCCCCGCAGAGGCTCTGGGAAACTTCAACGTGAAGTTTTTTTGTTGACTCGATCTTCAGGAATAACATATCTCAGTTTGGCAGGTGTACAAATTTGATTTTTCATGTTACGAATTTTATTAAATATTTCCACCCCATTTTCACCCCCTCAGACGCCCTGCAAAACTATGGCGTGATGTTTTTCTCGTCGATTCGATCATCAGGTGTACAAATTCAATTTTCGATGATACGATTTTTTGAAGTTTCCACCCCCTCAGACGGCCTGTAAAACTATGTGGTGATGTCGACTCACTCACCAGGAATAACATATCTCAGTTTTATAGGTGTACAAAGTCGATTTTACATGTTACAAATTTTATAAATATTTCCACCTCATTTTTACCCCCCTCAGGCAGCCTCAAAGTTAGGTCGTTTCTTTTTTTTTCACTAAGTAAGTCAACAAGCATATCATACTGGAAAATGGTAGGTGTACAAAGCCGTTAAATAAAAAAATGTTAGTCCAATATTTTTTTCTCAGTGTACTCTGTGGATGTGGATAACTTCACACCCGTTATGAGACATTCGCTTAACAGAAAAATATTACAGCTCCATCTCATGGACAAAACTCCACAAACGGGGAAGAAACCTCCCATGCACCAGTACCATAACAAAAATCATAAGTCTGTTGGATATCTGTGTTATTGATGACTTGATTTGTGGAAATTCATGATCACTTTAATAAGATGAAAATGAAAACACTTTTTTTTGTCTAACTAGATAATGGGCTAAACCCCACAACCGGTCGTAAGAATGAATAAACGTAGTGGAAATTAAACAAAAAAAGTGTTTTCATTCATCTTATTAAAGTCTGTTGGATATAATTCAAAGTCCATCGTCCGAAGGAGACCTTGTAAAACGTCAGAATGCCCTCCAACTTTTTTTTTTTAAATGACACCGCAGAAAATATCATACTCAACTTGCTGTCTTTGTGAATGCAAATGGGTAATATTTTTTAGTGGAACATCTATAGCCGCACTTAAAACCGATTGTTGGCCTGGTTGGCGACGAGTCACCATGCGCATGCGACTGCGCGATTTTCTTCCCACTGTTATCTGTCTCGCCAAACTGACCTCAGATACCTATAGTATCTACAGTTGTGCTTACTACAGTATACATAACCTGTATTTTACTAAATTATCATTTTTTTTTAAATAATTGAAAATAAAATTGACAGTGATAATTCAGAAAGTGAGCAGTGTGAGCAGTCTGCTATTCGTATAATATAATTTCAAAATAGTAGGCACAAAATTCTCAGAAATGACTGTGACTTTTTTGCCTTAATCTGTTTCTTGCAATGGCGTCCAAAAATTATCTTAATTATACCTACTAATATAATTATATGTAAAATATATGAAATCACAACCTGACAATAGTGTTTTCGTTTTAATGCAATACTATTTCAGAGAATTTAGTGTCTGCTATTATGGAGTTTCAGTACAGATACAATTGTGAGTTATGGTGGTTATTTTCGGTCCGCAACGCAGACAAAAAGCTAGGTTAGGTCCATTGAAATTTGGCCTGAAGGTTCTAAGCCACCAAAGTGGAGGGCTTAACTTAAACCGAATTAAACGAGCTTAACGTCTATGACGGGCTTATTACTCTATGGAAAATAGCACTAGCCATACCAGTTTTCATTTTCGCGGAAGCAAAAGTTAACGGAAGCGGAGGTGGATACATAAAGAGAAAATTACCTTCTTACTTGCTGTAGTGGTGTAAGTGCTGATTTCAACTGATTGAATTTTTCAGTTTCTTTTTGTTCTTCAATTTTACAAAACTCTCCAAATTTGTCTTTGTGCATAGATTTCAAATGTCCCTTCAATGATGTCGTAGTTCGACCTTTTCTCGAATAGTTTTTGTTACACGTTTTACATTTTGCGTAATTATCGTTAATTTCTGAAAAATACTGCCAAATACTACTCGTTTTAGGCTTCATCACGCGATTCAATCAAAAATAATCATCAAATAGGTACCTACTTATTACGAAAGAAGTCTTTATGCAACTGAATAACAAACAAAACATAAAAATAACGAGCGAGCAAAGGTTTCCCTTCCCTCTTTGCCGGACCGCTAACCCAGTTGCTGCGAAGCGGTGGTTTGTAGGTTCGTTCGCAGTCGATTGGTTGAACGGAATCGCGCGCGCTCCTTTAATAAAACATGCGGAGGCGGAAGTTCCGCAGTTGCGGAGGCAGTGGCGACACATAATAGGAAAGAGTTGGATTATACCGCGCGTCTGATAATTCCTCGCATGTGCACATCTCAGAAATCAGTTACGCTGTCTAACGCCAGAATGTCATTACTCGACAATCTTACCCCTCTGCCATGCACGTACAAACATCTAGATCAGAGGTTCTCAAACTTATTTTGTCTACCGCCCACTTCGAGAATTAATTGGTTTCTAGCGCCCTTCAATTTTTTCTACTTTACTATAAACATTTCAATTTGAATTTTAAAACTAATCTAATGTGAAGGATGAATTTGATGATTTTTGACAAGTTCGTTAATATCACACTCAAATTTAGTCAAAAACAGCCGTAAGTCACCGCGTTCGGTAATCTGCAACCGATTTATCTTTTTAGTTAGCAACGTTGCCACAATTGTAGTAAATATATCATTCTTTGAAATAGTTGGGATATTGTCATTGAAGTGACAATATGGTAATGAGAACGAAATTGTGCTTGAAAGCATTCCAATGAAATAATTCCATTAAAGCTACAGGAAGCAGTTATAAAATGAGGTTGAAAAAGTTTTATGAAGATCATACAAACCCCGCCAGAAAGTGCTATAAAACTGCTACAAAACAATTAACTTTTATAGGAAAATATGTTTTATAAGTTATTTGTGAAAACGTATCTGTGATGATTTTGTGACTATTTCATAATGGTTTTTTTATTTTATTTTATGAACGTTTCTATGACAAATTTAAGAAACACTTTTATTGCCGTCAACTGTGTTGCGTTCACGGCTCGTTCAATATAATCAATTAGCAATTTGGAAGTAGTTATATTGTACTCTGTCCTTATAATCGTTAAAATTAATAATATACTTCATCTCTTTTATGATGATAAATAAACGGTATTCTTTTTGATTCTTTCAGAAAGAGAGGTAGTAAGAACATCGTTCTAAACTTTGAAGCTGATCCATTGGGATTAGTTGACCATAGTGGCAACTTTGCGGATTATTGCGAGCTATATAAAATAGGTTACATCAACCGTTTATTTCCCAGTTTGGTTTTCTTTGTCACGTGTCTCGTTCCACATAATTGTCAAATTGTTCGATTATTTTTGCTCTAACACACTTCTTTTACAAAACCGCAAGAATCATTTGTTCCCTTCGAATTTATGTCTCAAATTCCCAAAGAAATGGCATTTCAAAACGTTTTTAATGTATTAGAAATAGAGTCGGACTTCACAGTTCATTGGTAAATGTGAATGTAGAAGGGAGAGAAATTATATGCGGTTTTGTCAAACCTCTCGGACTATTGTTATTGCTGGTTTGAAAAGCACAAAAGAAATCTGAAGAAATTTTACCTGTGTGACTGGAACGCCACAAGATCGTTAAAGGCGAATGAATGATGGCTATTGTGGTTGAGCGTCCAATAAAAAATCCAGAGGTATAGCGTGTTCGTTTTGTGTGTCACTGTGCATCGAGAAAAATATCTACGGGAACGGTGGTGAACCCTCTCGCCTTGAAGTCACCCCAATCTTGTGGGGAGGGGCGGTATAAACGAATAATTTTAGAACGGAAATATTCATCAGAGTTTTATTGAGATGTTTCATCTGAAGGCGTCTATTTTAGGACACTGCAGGGGACATTCTCTCATAGGCTATAAGAATAAAATATATTTTTCACTCAATAGAACTGTCCACATATATTTGAACATATTTATTTTTTATTAGAAAGTGCTTTCTGCATCGTAACTAATAAAAGTGTCAAGCTAACTCCAACGATGATGATAAATTATTATAGTAAAAAACTGTTTTGGTCCCACTTCTTCATTTAAATATAAATGATTTTTATGAAAGATGAGAAAATCATCTATACGAGGTATGTTTCGAAAATAATGAGAATTGCAAAATTTCATAGGTTTGGAGAGTCCAAATTTTTATCAAGTTGGTATACATGCACCTGAAGTATAAAATTTTCAGATTCATTCATTGTTCACTTTATATGTGGCACTTTTTGAGAGCTCAGCGATTTTGGTTCGTTAAAACAAATTGATCAAATCAATTTTGAGTAAGAAATTAAACGAAGTGTAAAAGTGTGTGAGTTATTAACAAACGACTCTGATAAGTCTGTTATAAGTAAAACAGGAAATTGCGAGTGGCATAGGCGTTTCGAAGATGGCCTTGAAGACGTTGAAAATGACGATTAAATGGATAAAAACGTGGAAAAAGTATAACAAATAGTTATGAACAATCGCCAAATCACAATCAAGAAGTTGCTAATGTTGGCATATCGATTGGCATATCGATGTAACGTCGCCTATTATAATACGCCATTGTCAACCACTTTCAAAAAACGAAAATTTTCGTTATTTTCTGAATATGTCTTCTATATAAAAATAGCTTTCGATTATATCTTATTTGCATTTGTAGAAATAATATTGTATTGCTAGAATTTCAATTTTGAATTTTATCGTTATGAAATACATTTATTAATTCTACTGTTGATTGGATGATATAAAAATTGCCAAACAGCTGAAAAAGATTGTGGCGATTTTTAAATTACATTGTGAAACACCCTCGATTCGAAGAAACAGAAATCAAGTATGATATATAAAATTCCTTGTTTGGATTGTCCTGAATCCTATATTGGCCTGACTTCAAAAGCAATTAATACACGCATAATTTTGCACAGAAGCGATTTTAGGTGAAATATTGATTTTTATGTGTCAACATAACACGTAAATATTAAAGACCATCGACAAAATATGACCAAACTAAAATCGAATCAGTTCAAAATAATATCTCCAGAAAGAGTCTATATCAATAATAGTGATCATACTATGAATACAAATCTGACCTGAATCTAGAGAGAAGATTTCTGTACTCACGTTGAAAAAATGAGACCAGTTTCAACTTCACATCACACTTCATTTTGGAATTTTTATGATCGTTTTCTGACAATTTTACTTACGTCAATAAGTTATCCGTTTTGTTTCCCATTATTGTAATAATATACATTTCAATTATCCTGAAAACGGCAACTAAAATTGCTGACAGCTTGAAAAGTAACAAATAGTTTTCTTTGTAGCCCAATTTGACTAATTGCAACCCCCAAAATACAACGATCTCATTGAGTTATCACAAACACAATTAATACAACAGGATCAACATTGCTAAAACGAATGAACACAAAAATTTTTTGTACTGGAAAAAAAAAACTTTTCAGAAATGGTTGAATTTAACAATGAAGAAATGCTGCTGAATTGAAGAAGTGACAAACTCAAAATATGTTTAGATCATCGACCGATATGTATTCGTTCTTATGCAAACTATAGAAGGAACGTATTAAATTACCAACATCCTTCATATTTTGTTTGATCACCTATAATAAATACAGCTTGAAAAATTCGGGAGTAAGTTTGACTTCGAGATTGATTCAAGAACATACTTATTAGGAAATGTCTTCTTCAGGTCATTGATCGAAGATGAAATATTTTTTATTTTCTCATCTCCATTATTCTGAATAAAATTTCAGTGGAATACTTCGTATGTGAGAGCCCAGCTACTGAATGATTAAGTAAAAAACAATAAATTTTCTCGGAAAAAGTTCCTTTCATCAGTCGTATTGTCAACAAAAGAGTTTTTTGTCAATATTTATGTTAGAGTTTTGCGTAAAAAATCCTCCTTCATTGCCAGAATTAAACGAGTTCATTTGAACATAGCAGTTTTTTCCTTCTAATATTTGCTTCGTTACTTAATTGATTTTTTTGTTGACTTCTGTCGCAGACCCCTTTTTAGCGGCCTCATCGTAAAGCATGATAAACGTCTGTTAGAATAATTGTACTCAAATAACATTCGTGGATTTGCTTTCACTTTGTTGATGAGTTTCTTGATGTCCAAAATACGAATGATTTGGTAGTCAAATCGAATAAGCGGACTGTTCTATGAAGGTCTTCTATTGGTCTATTTTGGAGCCGATTCTGTTTTTGCTTCATGCAGATGACATTGTTGGAATTTGCTCCTATAACAGTTTTATTAAATATGCTGATTTACTGTGCTTCTTTTGGAAAAAAATGAGGATAACTTGAGATGTTCGATGATAATATCTTCGTCTCTTCGACAGTGAGAGGAGTAACTTGATTCAATTTCACAATTTCCAGAAAAGATTTGATGTTGCTTCTCCTATCGCACCCCCAGAGCATGTCACCATTTTTTTTAAATAGATCACCCTGTATTGTTTCGCATTATCAGATGCTCCATGGTGAGCAGATTTCAACAAAGTATAAAACATATGGCCTGGAGCTTATGGTTCGGGAGCTACAAATTATTTGAGTTTAAAACGAGCCACCCTGAATGAACTTCTGTACAATCTGTTACCTAGGTTTCATAAGTGTTTTTGTGGAGTATACTTCAAAAAGTCATATTTTGCCTAGTTAAGTTTGAATTCGATATTCTCTTCATTTTGTATTTGTCTCATTCTACAATAAAGATTACCTAACAGGTGAAGCTACAATTGGTGTTTCTGTTTTTGTGAATTCTTGAGGAGCAATGGTTTGTACGCTTCGAGAACGAATTGAAATAGTGAGTTTGTACTACCAAAATGGAAATAGTGCTAGAGCCTGCCCGTATGTTTAATGATAATCATCCAGGAAGAAATATACGACACAAATACGTGTCGGAATTATTGAACAAATTTATGGGAACTGGATCTGTTAACAATACAGGAGTTGTCAACGATGAAGGTATTTGTACTGCAGTTTAAGGGCACGTTGGACTAATGGAAAATTCGCAATCTCTTACCTACTTAGTTATCTGGAGAATCAGGAATCAGTCATACAAATATTTTCAGGATCCTTCATAAGTATTGAATGGATCAACTTGCATCGGAATTTCTTGTATAAAATTTGTTTTTCGCATAAAAGTACGTTTAGTTTCAATGGAAAGGTGAATCGGCAAAATTTTCGATATTGGAGTGATACGAATCCTCATTTATACCGTCAAGTTCATACCCAACGACCTCAAAAACTGAATGACTGGGCAGGAATTTTAGGTGATCACATCATAGGACCTCCTTTATCGACGATGATTTGACTAGTGATAAATATTTGGATATGTTGGAGAATTGAATAATACCGTGCATCAATGGGGTAATTGAGAAGGATATAAATTCATTCGAAAACGAAATAGTTTCTCAGCAGGATGGTGCTCTCCATTCTGCAGCTCCAGTGCGACAATTTTTGGATGATCAATTTCCTAATCGCTGGATTGGAGAAGAGGTCCTACAGAATGGCCACCAAGGTCCCCGGATCTCACTCCTGTAGATTTCTTTCTATGGGGTCATTTGAAGCCTGAAGTTTTAATTGAAGGGGTTATATTTTATTAGGAGTGTTTAATTTTTTGGGAAAGAAAGTTTTTGGCTTTCTACTACTTCATCTTGATACAAAAAAATGTGGGAATCTTCCAAAGAAAGGAAGGAAGCAATCATTTTTTAAAAAAATGAAAT
>WOGR01005838.1:0-13505 GCA_015342045.1 Leptinotarsa lineolata | reverse complement strand
AGAGAGATGCATATTTTGATGTCATTCTTAGAATCGGTGGACTTTGTTTATATGTCTATTTTATTAGGTGAGTGAAGAGTTTGAACTTTGAACTGTTACCGATTTGATGTGTTAGAACGAACTTGTAGAAACGGTCTTTCTGTGCTTGGCTTTCTAACAAGGAACATTTAGTGGTGACGAAGATTATAATTTTGATGGTCATCAACACAATCGAATTCCAACTATAAAGGTAATTATGGGTTATTAATTGAATAAGGAGGATAGTGAATAATGTTGTGAATTGAAGCTTACCGTAGAATAATTTGAAATTTTTTTTTGACAATAGTTTTTTTATTCCAGTTCGGCCAAGTAAATATAAAAATGAAAAGCTGATTTCGGTGAAAGATAATTATAGAACGAGTCATAACTAAACAGATCAAAAACTTTGGGAAATATTGAATGAATGCAATTATTTATAGTAAATGCAATACAAAGAGGTGAATATATTGCTTTGAATTTCATCAGGAATTAATGAAAAAATTCGAACGGTAATGCATCAATATAAGTTATGTACTTATATGGTAAAATAACGATGAACATATTGACTTCCTGAAACGAATATTCCTGCGAATCTTCATTTCAATAACTCTGCAACGAATAAATGACTGGATTCATTTCAAAACATCTTTAGCGAGCGTGTGGTTATCGATGCATGAATAATCCGAGTATATAACCTCAAATACCGACAGTCAATATTGAATAGTACAACCTGGAGCCGCCTATAATGAATGATCTACCTAGCACGATCTCTCACTGCAACACCAGAATCTTACATAATCATTCATTGTGGAATTTTATTCTGAATGAAGTAACATACCGGAGAGTACCGGAAGCTCAGCACTACTATTAACCAATATGAATATCTAACTGCAATAAATCAGTTTAGATACAACTAATATAGAAAAACCCCTGGTTATAACGTGAATAAAAAACTGCCCCTATATGAAACAACTTCTCCCATCTCTATCGTTCCTCTCATCATTGTAATAAAACGGAGAAATGTATTCACTAGTTTTCTCATCTCACTATACGTTTTAGCATATGGTTTGAGCAAGTTTCGTTCATTAGGACGTCTGTTACAGACAAGCTGGGTTATGAACTGAAAGTTGGAGCCTCTAACAGCGGGTTAACTACCTACTTGGTTAGCGATTTCCTAGAAATATTGCCGCAGATTAGTCCGCATTTCATTTTCGATGAGTGCTACATTACTGCCGGTAGTTTTTTATAAGTTGAACACGTTCGTGAATTATGATACATGTTTTCATGAATTTTAAATAATTCAGAGAGGGAAATTGTTATTACGTGTATTCTGTCATAAGAATCGCATTCCAGGCTTGGTATCTGAAAAAGTCCATTCATTGGAGGAGGCTTTACTTACAAATGATCCATTAGTTCTAAATGTGTGATATATTGTTCAGAATGGTCAATTGAGAAGGCGTAGAAGGACAACAAAATGATTTTGAATAAATTAAATATGAAAATAAACGTGAGAATTTTGATTTCAAAGTTGGAAATCAACAAAAATTTATAATGTGAAGAAGAATCTTGAAAAATATCAATTTGTATAAGTATGTAATAAGTAATACAAATTAAGAATCATCAAAATTTTGAGATTGGAGTCCAAATTTACCAAGATTGTCATAGCCAAAATCCAAAAATGTTGAACTATTGTTGAATTCCGACTTCAAACTCGAATTCGAATTCGTAGTAGGTGACTTGAATTGAAAACTTTCTTTTCCTTCGCACCTGGCACTGCACCCGATTTTCGCTTGAATTTTCTTTTCAATGCTTTTCAGAGATGAAAGCATAAATATTTCTTCAATTTATATTTTCCAAGACTAATAGTTATGAAATACCATTAACACTTAAATCATGGGCTGGAAGAAAACGCTTTTTCCGTTCAATATAGGCTTTATTCATCAACGTCATCTTCATCAAAAGCTCAAGGACAGGGCACGCAGACGGTGAAAGAGAACTAAATTAGTATCTCATCATGATTATTTTAAAATGTTGAGAAATTATACCACACTTGCCTGTCGAAATGAGAAGAAAGCATACCACAATTTTGTCCTGAGAACAGAAGGCATCAATCGAATGTGGAAATACCTGGATTATCTTGATATCCATAAGAAACAAATTCAGTTACCTGATAACCTTACGAGTGTTCATGTGATAAATGAGTTTTTTCATTAATGGAGTTTTTGAACATCCTGTTGAACAAAAAGTACTGGAATATCATGAACGAAATTCACGAAGCATTCAATAAGTTGATTTTCACCCTGTATCAGAAGACTGAATACAGAAGACTCTGTACGAATTGAAATCAAATGCCCATGGTTCAGACGATTTCAACTTAAAATTACTCTTGATATGCTGTCCATATATTTTTCCAATTGTTGCGCATATTATAAATTTTTATCTCAGTCACAGTGTATTCCCGGAAAAATAGAAACATGCACTTGTCCATATCATAAGAAACAAAATGTAAAAAAATTCAAAGATCTCCGACCGCTGAGTATTCTACTCGCATGGTCTAAAGTAGTGGAAAGACAGATTGATACACAACTGCGTATGTTTGTCAGTTCGGGTTTATTCCTGCGGTACAGTCTGGGTTTAGAACAAATTCCAGCTGTGAAACTACTTTATTGAATATCACGGATGATATTTTGAGAGGAATCGATAAAAAGTAGGTCAGAGTTTCAGTTTTATTGGATTATTCAAAAGCCTTCGACACCTTGAATCATGAATTGCTACTAGCGAAACTGAAATATATAGAGTTATCTATGAAAGCAATTTCATTTGTCAGAAATTTCCATTCAGTAGGAGTCAAAATGTGGAAATTGAAAAAGAAATATCATCTCCACTACAGTTATCTACAGGCGTACCGCAGGGTTCTATACTGGGTCCATTGCTATTTGCTCTTCACACTTTCAACTTCGAAAATGTAGTCAAACACTGCAACATAAACGCCGATAATACCAAAATACACGGTTTTTTTTACAAAAAATATCGGTAATGAACTAGGGAGAATTGATAAAGATGTATCCAACTTAGTTACTACATCTAGAAGTCACTGTTTGAAAATAAACGCAGATAAAATAACAGTATTAGTGTTTGGTAGTAAATACCACAGAAAAAAATTAAAAAACGTAAAAATATGCGTCGAAAATCAAGAAATCAAGAAATCTTTCAGGTGAGATGCTCCCGCAATTTGGGATTATTTATGGATGATGAACTGAGATTCAGATCCCATATCTGTCATATTCGCCAAATATCTTCCATGAACTCAAAGAAAATATATGCCAATAGACAATTCCTAAATCAGAAAATGAAATCAATTATCTGTAATTCATTGGTGCTAGCTTGGTTCAAGTAATGCAAAATTTGTGGTTGTGGCTCATATATGGAATAAGAAGACTACAAAACATATCTCACAAACTGAATGAGCATAAATGGCTGAATATGACAAGGAGGAGATTATTGCATTCGTCTTGTCTGTTTCACAAAATTGACAAGCTGTAATATATAAAATTTTTGTGTCACAGTGTTAGTTACCATACTCCTCGATAACGGCTTAAGCGATTTTCCTCAAATTTCATATGTATATTTGGTAGTTCTGAAAATAGGTTTCAATCTATTTTTCATACCCCTTTGTTTTAATTTTTTGTGATGTGGTATTAAAAAAATCAAATAACCCCTCAATTTTCACCCTTCTATCACCAAACCTTATTATCAATAGACATTTGAGTAATTCAGTCATTTTTAACCCTGATTATAGAACAGTTATCTCCGCCAGGCATCTACCGGTGTCACTCATCAATCAGTAAACAGCATGGAGTAGGGCCGATCTCCTGTCTCTCTCACCCAATGAGCCTTCTCTCATTGCCTACATAGTTTTCGGCCACTATTATTAGTTATCCATCGAGCGTAGATGCCAGTTTGTGATGCCACCAAAGCTGTGAATTATCGAACAGAGTTTTTGTACTCATTGGATTTGCCATGCATACCAGCGCATAATTTACAATTGACAGTTGGATCGTTCCGTGATTTGAATCCACCACGGCTGTGCAACAGCACGCGATTACTCATTGAGAAATCAATAAAAAACATTGTCGAAGCCAGCATTTTTAATGGCAAGCACCGATGTGAAAATATATTAATATCACAAATTCCTATTATACCTACAGATGTGCCAATTCCTTTTGAACGTGTGCTATTCCCAATTAGATGAAAATTGCACAACATACAAAAAATATTGTACACACTTCAGTATTGAGAGATTTATATTATTTGTAAGTGTTATTGTCCTGATAGAATAATTTATGTGGCAAAACAACGTTTGCCGGGTTAGTTTGTTATTTATAAATCTACCCATAACTGTGATACGTTCAATCTGAGACAATCTGATTTTTTCTAAAGACAAAACACAAGAACCCGAGGAAAATCCTCAAGGCGCTATAAGATCGGTGCCTGTGTGAAATTAGCGATTTACGTTGAATTTGAATCGCTCTCAAGAAGTTTTTCAAATGAAAGATTTCTCAAACAGTGAAGTTCGAGGTGTACTAAGTTGAATCTATAACGATGAGCAGCCACAGTCCTTATTTTATTCATTACCAAAACGGCAAATTTGAGATCTGCTCAGTAGAGCATAAAATTGAAGCAAAGAAATATTTAATAATTTTGAAAATATTTCTTCAGAATGTAGTTTCGTGAATGTACTTTACTTCGACGATCTGAAATTTATTTTTCCCTGACATTATCTCGGCCTCGTGACCGTTGAACCTAAAATCAATCTTGCTGTAAATGGGATGGCCTATCTAGATGATCTTCACGGATACATCGGTTCTGATATTACAAATATTGATGTGACGAGAAAGTCTGGTGAGCTTTATTACACCTTTGAAAATTCGAAATTATGACTGATAGCTTTTAAATTGGCAGTTGGGGACGGTGTAATTTGTTTAGTAATAATTATAGAGGCGTGATGCTGAAGTTGTGGTCTGAATATAAACTGACTTCAGAGAGAAAAATCAATGTTGCTGTCTGCAAAACAAGTGACCACCTAGATAATTCTCTGTAGATAAAGTACGCAAGAAATACTTCAACTGGCAATATATCAATAGAATATCAGTATGACATTGAATGTTTCATAGTTTTATAGCAAAATACTACAACATTTTTTCATGTCGATTATTTTTGTCGTGAGTGAAAGGCGATATGCCCTCACGAGTGGAGAACCTGTAATTTTTTAATAAAATTTTGAAATCTAGCCAGAACGTCAGTTTTTTGAATCGCAATATAATTTACTAATCGAGAGATTTGTGGAAATGAAATTATTTATGTTAGTCGTAATATGACATCACAGTGCTCCACAATGTACAGAGTTGGCCAAATTGAACACTTTGTAAGAAAAACTCCTGTTTTAAGACTAGATAAATGAAAACTGATAGATGTGAATGAAATTCAAATTTTATGACGAACTCAATAGCAAAAACCACATATCTATAGTGCCGTTTGAAGCCCAAAGGGCGCATCTTGATATTTCACGAATTTTAGATTTTACTTGCTTTGACTCCTTTATAACCTACTTATTAATTTTGATAAGGAATTTGACCAGTGATCACCGTGCTAAGCCTTCAAAAACATCAGTAAAAATAGACGTGTATCGAAAATTACAGCCTAAGCTATTTAGGCGTACCTCAGTCGTGGTGAGCGAAATGGGCGCATCTCTGACATACGTCTTATTTGTTTAGGATATTTGGATATTTTACATGGAGTACATGGTTGTAGATGTTAGCCGTTAGTCTTTCTGTTCACTAGTTAACAGTAAAGTTTTGTTGCTGTAGACCAGCGTTACCCAAACTTTATTGCCTAGGGACTACCTTCATTGTGCAAAATAGGCGTATCTTAGTTTTTCAACTCAATATCAAAATATTTTCCAAATCTGATGAACTTAGAATATCTTCACTCTATAAAGACTCAAACGCCAATTTTTTTATGTTGGGACAAAATGTGTGCTGATTTGATTATAACAAAATGCTGAATATCTCAAAATGAGTCAATATTGACTTACGATCTTTGGGTTTAGTATATCTCTTATCGTTTCTGAGTCATACCGAGTTTTTCAAAAATGTGCAATTTCGCAAAGTTACTGTATTTTTTTTTTCCTGACAAACATTTCTTGTTTCTATGAAAAGATTTCCAAAGCACTTTTTTACGTAGAATTCAATGGTGTGGAAAATTAAATTTTTCAAATGAGATATCAATAGTTTTCGATGGAAAACTCTTTTTTCAATGAGACACCCTGTATGATCCTACATATTTCAATAGAGTTTGAAATTACTTTTGCAAATATGTAGCAAATTTGATGTTTTGCTAGAGTCATCTTTGAAACACAGAACTTATAGGTTTTTTCATGTAGACTTCGAAACGTACAAGTAGGTTTTGGATGACGTGGCGATAAAACAGAAATGAATTGTTCAGTAGTAGCTATCAAATGTTGAGAATGCTTTTCACAGCATTAATTAAAACGCCCATTTTCAATAAAACTGATAACAATTCATCTTTCCAATACACGTTACGTTTTGTCGTACAATGTGTGTTTTTGAAGGAATCTCACTTCACCAGAGCCCCTCCATTTTTTTGAATGAGAAGAGAGTTCATTACTTTTGTTAAAAAATAATTTGCATTTTCCATATTACGTCCTTTCTGTTCTGCATTCTGATGGAAATGTTTTGAAAAATGAGGATCGACGTTGTTGAGCAAATAAACTTTATTCTTTTTTGCACTTCTACGCTCTACATGACTGTAGTTTGAATTTGCAGTTTGCACATGTCTGCTCAATGAACAAGAAAGAATAGTAAAAACATGCTTTCCACTTTGTATCATTCAATTGAAAAGATTCAACAATCTATATCAACAATCTGTGTTATTGATGACTTGTTTATTTTGTGAAAATTGATGATAAGATGAATGAAAACACTTTTTTTGTCTAATTTCCACAACGTTTATTTATTCTTACGACCGGTTTCGGGGTTAAGCCCATTAAGTGTAGTGGTCACGGTAGTATAGAGGTCAGCACATCCGCTTTTCAAGCGGAATACCGGGGTTCGATTCCCCGCCGGGCCACCGTGCTGGGTAGTCGCATGGTAAAAAGTAGGGCCTCGTTAATCCACTGCTCGCACAAGTTTCGACTTCTGTGGGTTGACGTTCGTCAGCTGGTTAACGGAACGAACAATTTCAAGTAAGTTAGTTTTACTTGATAATGGGCTAAACCCCGAAACTGGTCGTAAGAATAAATAATCGTAGTGGAAATAAGACAAAAAAGTGTTTTCATTCATCTTATTGAAGTATAGCAACAATCATACCAAATCTTCGGTATGAGTGTAAACTATGGTATGGTAGCAATAATAGCTTACAATAGTCTAGCAATATTAGTTAACAATAAAAAACAGAGTTGAGTTGGTAAATTTTCATTATCAAAACAATGAATGTATATCAGATCACATTGCCGGTGGCAAATATATTTGAACTTCAGCGCGCAATAATGAGTGGAATGGTACAAATTCGGTACATTGTCGATACTGGAGAGGTACTAAACTTCATTTATTTCGAAAACCAAGCTCTCAGCAACCCAAGAAAAACAATGTGTGGGCTGGTATCGTGTAAGATTATATTTTTAAGCTTTTTTATCGACGGTAATCTGAAATGTTGATATTATTTTCATCTTTAGAAACTTCAAGAACACTGAAATACTAGAATAAGATGGCAACCTGACAGAAAACTTATTGGTCTTTCGTCAGAAAGGAGCATTTTCCGTTGGTCATTTCTTGACCTAAGAGGATCCTAGACGACAAAATGGCAGAAGAGGTATCATTGATACGCCTCCCACATCATGCTCTATCACGTGTTGAATTTTTTGTATATATTGTATACAATCCGTTGAAGTCTGTCGAATTAGAATTATCATCAATGTTGATTGATAACAGTGAAGAATTTTGTGTTATGAAGGTCAATCATATTTTCGTAATACGATTATCAGAGGTCAATTTTGATAATTAATAAAAGTATTTCTGATAAAAATGAATTCACTTCCATGTTCATTTATCTAGAACAGTTATCCGTAAAAATGCAAAACACCTCAACATCAAAGTATCGACCCTTTCAACTATTGAGCAAAATATCAGGTGATTCTATAGAAGAGTAATATAATCATGAAGAAGCACTTTACGTCACATTATAGTTTTATTTATACACTAAGATATGAGTATCTTGTTATTTTTGGTAGCAAAATATATTGACAAAAATATGAAGGTGAATTATGTACGCCCAGTATACTTATATCAAGTTTTCCAATACCTAATAGTTCCGGAAAAATAAAAACAGATTAGTGTATATACTTAAAATTAGTATTTTTCCATTCCCGTGTATATACAAGTCAAAATATTAGGGTTGAATTCGATATTTCGAAATTGAAGACACAATTTCGAGTTTGAAGAAAAACTTTCCTCAAAATAAATAATGAAAATATATAGCCCACCTACGTTTCCGTACTTTTGGTCTGTTCGATACTGCAGTGTGTATAATCAACAGATTTTGATAATGACAATTTTGAGACAAAATTGATAATATATTTCTTTCATTCTGTATAATATTTTTCATACTGAATAAAGAGAATAATTATAAATATCATGTAATTCTGGCTCTTCCACAGCTGGCAATATTGTCTCAAGGTAACTCATGTAAATTGTTACTGAAAGTGTTGGGTTTAAAATTGAATTTCCTCTAGTTTCGCACTCGCAAAGGGCGACAATTGCTTTCATGTTGCCGCTACTAGACTGGTTCTACGAATGCAGCCGTGAGTTGCTCCCGGGCACATTTGAGAAATACATACTGTCGACTATGTTTCTAAAAAAGATAAATTGGGTTTTTCATTTTTATTTCAGACAACTACTCATATAACCGAGTAAGCAGAAACAACTGGAATAGAATTTGTTATTTAATGAATTTCAGAAGTTGTATTATAATTGTGGGAAATGTACGAATAACATAGGGTGTTTCATACAACGCTTCTTTTCTTCAAATTCAAACAAAACAAAGTGTGTGAGATATCATAAAAATTTTTTGATAGCGTGTGTTATGTTGGCTTTAAGGACCGCTGTGGTTTTTGGGTTATTCGCATACATCCACGACTTCAGAAAACCCCACAAGGAAAAGTCCAACGGGGTCAAATCGCACGATCTCGCTGGCCAGTTCACATCACGTCACTACGTGAGATGACCCTGCTCTCATTTCGCTCGTGCAGAAATCCAATGTGGCACGTAGCGCCATCCTGTAGAAACCACATGTCGTTGGTGTCCAGATCATCCAATACAGGACCGAAGAAGTTGGTAATCATCGACCTATAGTGCTCGTCGTTGACAGTGAGGGCCTAGCCAACGTCGTTCTCGAAGAAATATGGACCGATGACGCCGCCAGCTTGAAATTCACACCAAACAATGACTTTTTCTGTATGTATTGAATGCAGTTGGATGTCATGTAGATAGGTATCGTCCCAAATTCAAGAATTTTGGTTGTTCACTAACCCATTCATCCAGAAATGGGCCTCATCGCTGAAGATGATTTGTCGATGAAAGTGAGGGTCAGTTACCAACTGCGTACGAATTGAATATGAAATGTAAGAGATGAGAGGTCACATCTTTCAATACTCCCATCATATGCGAAAACATATGATGAGAAACGGCATGCACATGTATATTAAACATAAAATAACTGAGCTGTCTTAATTAATATACATCGTTTGTAGTTATGTTCGGTAAAGAAAGATTTTTTGGGAAATCCATTGCTATCTCAACTGTTTCTGCATCTTGTTTGGCTCAAAAGAGAACTTTTCTTTTATTATCATAAAAAGCTGCAGCTCTCTTTTTGTGAGCTGAGTTTATGAATTCTAATTTTCGAAGTTGGAATAAAATTTAAGATTTTTCAGAAACATCAGGAAGAGAAGCAATTTTGATTTCAAAATACCATCTGTCTGCTTGGAATTCGTCGCAAGCAAAACATGTATCCATCCTGGGATAACTGAATGATATGTCGAAGTTTTCATTTTGCTATGGCGTTTTCATTTTCAAGGACGAAAGACAAGCACTACAGAAAACTTATTAAGGCACTGTAAGAGCGGTGCCTGTGCAAAAGTAGCCATTTGATCGCTGGAGATTATATCCATTTGGAAAAACGTTCTCAGGAACTTTATTCCACATGAACGTAGTTCTCCAGAAAAAAGAGTTTTCGAACAGTGAACTTCAAAGTGTACTGTGTTAAACCTCTAAACGATGAGCAGCCACAGTCCGTTCTAGCCGTGTGATCAAATGACGTTAGGAGTTTGAATTCGAAATTTTTTGGAAATTTATCATGATTGCAGTGGACCCTTTATTTGTAAACAACTGGAGGAAAATAGCAGCAGAAGTTTTCTGTTTAGGGACGATTCAAAAGGAATATTATACATCGCATTAGTTTTTGTCTCCAGTAAAAGAGCTTTCAAGACAGATTGGGTAAGATGATTCACTTGACAAGATCTGAATTCCTCGCATAACCCTCTTTTGAGATATGGACCGCTGTACATGTATCTTTCTACCGAGAATTTCACGCTAACATGCTCTGATACCCTTTCAGTCTTCCCGAGGCATCAGTCCTCGGTATCTAGAGGTAAAAAATTAAACTATGAAAATGAATTCTTCATATTCTGGTTTCCATTTGTATTGTCACTGGCATAGGCATTGGCCAATAGTCAAAAATTTTCAATCGAAGAAAGTCAATATTGATCTGAAATTATTTTTTGTTGTATCAATCATCTTAAACTATGATAATCATTATGGAAGATTACAGTTTTATCGAGGACTCTATATATTGTTTTCGAAAGTTGAGATTTCAGAAATTATCACAGTGATGTTGACTAACTATGTCAAAAAAATCCACTCAATTGCTTTAGACATGAGGCTGGTGAATTAAAAATAGTATTGCCTGCAAAATAGGTTTTTCTGGAATAACTTGGCAACGCCGGAATGAAAATTTGACAAAAATTCTTCAGAGAGCTAAAAAAAATTTGGAGTCAAATGACGTATTCATGTACTGGGTGTTCTATTTGAAAAACTATAACTTTGGTTGGCCACGCTTGGCTGAATCACCCAGTATGCAAAAAAATAATTTGAAAAAATAGTATTCATCAATATGACTGCAAAAAAAATTGAGCAATTCGTAAAAGTATTTCCTCGGATAGCAATAAACCGAGGAAATATATTTGACTCACCCTGTATATACTAATGGATTATTATCGATCAGTTGAATAAGTGTGTACTAGATGGAAATAGAGTTCTACAACACAAATATACATAGAGTGCGGACGTAAATTTCCCCTCCCTTTCAACTTTCGAACGAAGCAAGATGGCAAGATAGGTATCAATGTTGATCAAAAAGCCTATGCAGAGAGGGGGTTTTGTGACCGTTCTCTCGAAATAAAACAGCCTTTACTGTTTTGAATTTATATAATTTTTGACGGCGTTATTGGTGTATGAATTGGAGATAGTTACCACAGGTTGTACACAAAATTTTTAATGTGTAAGAGGACGACATTTTTCTCGAAAATGTATCGCATTTAGCATTTAAAATAAAATATGTGATGGATTGACCGATACTTTTTAAAAATTCATATAATATTGAAATTATGTTTTATTGCGTAGTTTCCACTAGCCTAGTGCCTAGTCAGCCTAGTGAATCAAAGTATTTGACTTGAGAGCGCATTTCTGTTCTCATTTCGTTTGTGATCAAATTATGAATTGATATATCATTGCTGAAAGGCTCAGCTTTCTAACACTAACCTATAACTCGTACAGGGTTGAACCAAGAAGGCTGAAAATATTCCTCAACTTACGTTTTTTAAACGTATCACGTTTCAATTGTGAATTTTAATTTACAGAATGACTATTATAGTCACATCAAGTACTTTTGAGGTCATCCCATATCAACCAAACTATATCCTCAGGAATATTTTACTAAAAAACATATCTGCAGTGGTGAGATATCTTTTGAAATAAAGAAAACTGTAGTGCAGGACAAAATACTTTACGGGAATTTATTTCCACAAAAATGGGTTTTCTTGAGTAATAATTCAGAATAAACTGTTGTTTTTGTTGGTGACAGAATATATATGAAACATAAAATGCCAGCTGAAGTACTTCAGTAGACTGACAGAAACTTTCACAAGGTAAAGGACGACATTATTCATATCGAAACTATGCTTGAAAGAATAAGGTGAATGGAATATTTTACTTAGACCATACAGGAGATGTGTATATTCAGTTTTGACGTAACTGATAGACGATCGTGCTTGATATAATTGACTCTTTCATGGATTATGATGATAATGAGAAAATCCAGGATCGTTTCCATAACAATTGTGATAAAACGTTCCAGAAAACACTCTTTGACTCACGATTAGTTTACCGCGAGTATGTGATATAACAAATAAAATCGATAACTACATTTTATTCCAAAACCGACAATTGTGCAGGAGAATTATGTAGTTACTTTAAAGGACGGTTACGTATAATTTTGGTAATTGAACTTTTACCATATTGAAGAAAACATGAGCAATTAACATACTCTAAATTCATTTGAAAGTAAATGACCGCTACAGTGGTTGCTCGAGAGCTACTTACAAACTATTAAATAAAAATGTTCCAAACTTTTACAAAAAAAAGGTGGGCATTAGGCCGTCCATAACTTATAAATGGGCATTTGGAAAATCCACTACTTCTATAGAAAGTGCTTTAGCAGGGTTTCAACATACGGGTGTGAGACCCAGACTTTTAAGAAAAATACTGAAATTTTTCAATAATGAAAATATTTCTCTTGTCATTTGAAAAGGCATTACAACAAGGTATCAAAAAGAATGATGAGAAGAAATATTGCAAAATATTTACTAGCACTTATGTTAGAAGAGATTGACATTCCCACAATTTCAGAACCATATGAGTCTGCAGCTGTCCACAATCGTCTTCGGTATCATCACCCAAAGACGATTGTGGATACTAACAATCGAAACGTCGTGAAGCAACGTGGCTTGAAATCGCCTAATTTTTAATTTTATTACATCATTCATTTCTCTTTTTACTCTTTTTACATTTCACTGTAAATTTCATTTCAGGGTTATTTTTCTGCATAATATATTTGTCATTTTCAGGTATTCTTTCAATTTTCAATTCTATTATTCATTTCAGATATTTCAAATCATTTTTTACAATATTAGACAATGAAAGTCCGAACTGATGAAATTGGAAGACTACGATAGGTTGCCTTTTATGTTTCGGGATTTGGCAACCCTAATGGCAATCTGGCAACTGACAGCTCTATCGTAAAGTTGGACATTTTTGAGGTTATACGTACTTAGAACGTTTTGACATACGAGCGCTATT
>WOGR01005837.1:0-13505 GCA_015342045.1 Leptinotarsa lineolata | reverse complement strand
GAAAAGTCGAGTAATACCAAAACAGTTGATATATTTGTGTCATTTGCAGATAAGATATCTTCAGTTACAGCTGCCAGGATTGTTTCAGTACTGGTCTGAAACCAAATTGACACTCGTGAAATAAATTATTCATTGTGAAGCACTCATAGCTTTTGAATATTTTGGAGATAGTGGGTAGCAAACTTATTGTTCGTAGGTTTTTTATTATTGACATTACCTCTTTCTTCTCTACATATTCTTCTGCAGAATCCTTCATAACATTCTTCATTTTCATTATGATTCATTTTCCAAAACTATTTTTCGTCTATATGTCTCATGAAATTATGTTCATACAACCGATGTAATTAGGCGATACAAATGTAATTTCATGCTTTCAGCGATGATTTTGTGCAGTTCCGCCCTAAAAGTGAACGTAGCAATGTTTAGAAATAAACTAGGGCAGTTGCCGCAATCGTGTATGTTTGGTTTGCATTTGAATTCACCGCATTATTTATTATTCCATTGTGTGATAATAGCGCATAACCCGGAGCAAGTGAAAATGACTACATAAACACGTCCAGAAAAAGTCTTTCAAATATCGAACCTATTTTCGTAAAATTCACACCAATTTTTCAAACAGACTTGTGATCATTTGCAATCGTGCAATTTGAATACATTTTTTGAAAATACTGAAACACTGCAATGAAATCCTTTTGAGGGAGATGCCTGTGCGAAAAATTGCAATTCACGTTGGGTTTAAATAGCTGCAGATTATATTCGATCGGAAAAACGATTTTGGAAAGTATATTATTTCGTGTATAATTAAACCCTGTATATGAATTGGGCTTCTATATTGTTTTCATGGTTTTGTATATATTTTTTATATAAACATTCCAAGTCGATGGGTAATAGATTTTGAAATGAAATGGCTTGTTTCCATTCATTCTCAACAAGCGACCCGACTAAGTCGAGTCGAAAGGTGTAACGAATATTTAGTTACATTCATATATTCATAATGTTATCTTTAACACCAATAGTTCAATCTCCACAATTCCGACCATCTTTATACTCCGTAACCGGTATTATAGTCACTGCGGCCGCTGTCTGATAGACTCAACCGAATCGGTTCGCTTTTCGAAAGAAGATAATCAAAAGTGAAGATATGTGTAACGAATATTTCGTTATATTCATATATTCATAATGTTATTTATAACACCAATAGTTTAATCTCCACAGTTTCGACCATCTTTATACTCCGTAACCGGTGTTGCAGTCAATGCGGCCGCTGTTTGATAGACGCAACCGAATCGGTTCGCTTTTCGAAGGAAAAAGAGAGACTTTTCGACGGAAAACGAGAAAAGCCTCTTTTTTTTCTTCGAAAAGCGAACCGATTTGGTTGCGTCTATCAGACAGCGAAAAACAAGAAAAGCCCCTCTTTTTTCTTCGAAAAGCACACTGATTTGGTTGCGTCTATCAGACAGCGGCCGCAGTGACTATAATAGCGGTTACGGAGTATAAAGATGGTCGAAATTGTGGTGTTATAGATAACATTATGAATATATGAATGTAACAAAATATTCGTTACAAAGGATAGCAGAGAATATAGAACATACAGGGTAACAATTTGAAAACGTACGACTCTCCATATTTCGGCCCTTATTAAAAATCTTGAAATATTATTTTTGAAATGGAAATTTTGTAGACTTGTTTTCAATTAAAGCAAATCAAACTTCTAGCAAGGGTGGCTACAATAACAAAAATTACACACTTGACCTCCTTTTTAACACCTTTTGAGTAATCGAGTATAAAATATTTTGCAATGAAACATACAAGTAAATAAAAGGTATTCATCTCTTCAGATGTGTCATAACTAGATTGAAGTAAAAATTGGCTTCAATCAACAAAATACAACATGACATAATAGTATGATAGATAATGACAACTATGATATCTATAATAAGTATAGACCCAGAATGGAATAAATATATATGATTTTCATCACGAAATATTCGAAATATTATCCATTATTTTTTAAACAGAGATGAATTTTTCTCTCAAACTCCTCTCTTAGTGGATCCTCCGGAAGTAGGAAATATTAAGAGCAGATAGTTGTTGGTTCATAGATGAATCAAAAACACATTCAGGCTCCGGTACAGATATTTTCAGATGCAGACCCAGGGACCCTGCCTAGGAACCTATGCGATTGTATTCCAAGCGGAAATCTTTGCTATTGAATTGTGTGCGGAAAGACTGAAAGAATTCAACCTCACACACAAGTCAATAGGAAAGCTTAACAAATTGTCTCTGGTCCGGATTCCTGGCCATACTGGCCTAGAAGGCAACGAGGCTGCTGGCTCTCTTGCAAAAGAGGGTGCTGCAAGTAGCTTTATTGGACCAAAACCTGTCATTGGCATTGCTTCAGGCTTTGCTAAACAAACATTGAACACCTGGCAGAAGTTTTGAAGACTCATGGTAAAATCTTCCAGGATTGGCTCACTTCAAGGCGTTCATTCACCCTTGAAACTAAACAGTTGTTGGACTTTAGTAGGGATGAACTACGATGTCTAACATAGCTCCTCACAGGCCACTGTCGTCTGAATTATCATATGCAGAGACTCGGACTGTCAGGTTTTCAGAGTTTGGTAGAACCTCACTCTTACCATCTGACCTGAAAGTTCACTCACCATATAAACTGATCGGCTTCGTCAAGAAGCTTGGTTGATTTGGTCAAGTTTTAATAGGTGTGAGCGACAATTAACCCTTGCGGGTTGAGGTGGAGGGTCGAATATAAACCCACTCACTTTTGACCTAACCTTACGCAACCTAAGCTATCCTAGGTAAACATATGCCATCGAGGACTCTATTGTAGACTTAGTTGTCCTCGAAGCAGATCTCATATTATTGGTTTGGGATTTCAGTTCCATTACATTGGTGGTAAGCGTAACTTCGCTCTGATTGGCTGAATTGAATGATCTGATACAAAAAAAAATCTAGTTTAGGTAGCCAGATTTCATTTGTATCCTCTTCTTCTTGGTTGAAATTGTTTTTGTGTTTTAGAATTTCTATCGCCTTCTCATATTAAGGCTATATGAGATAGTAGATCTGAGTTTTTTCTGCATTTGGGTCTCTATAAACGCTATAATGTGGATATCTTCTTCAAGTATATATTTCGCTACCACTGATCTGCCGGTATACCCTAGTCGAAATACTTATATTTTTCTCTACAAGCGATCCTGTAGTTTTCTTCCGCGATAATTTTGCGTAATTCCTAATATTTTGATTTGAATTGTACAATGTGGAGGGCCACTTTAATGAGCATAAGATACAACTAACATTTTTATTTGATGAGGAATAATATCGTAATAGGTTTCCAATCCTCACATTATATGTGACCATTATTCTAAATATTGAAATGGATATGATAAGCTATCCTCAAAGTATAGACATATTTCACCAGGGACTTTTTTTGTAGACCTATAAAAGAAGAACAATTTGTAGTGCATTATTTTGTTGCAGCTTGAACAAAGGTAGACGGTGCTACCCCCCTGATCAATCAAGAATAACTCAATCATAGTCAACCAACTCACGGGAAACATGAATTATACTCTAGAATATTCCATTTGAATTACTTCATCCCTTGTTGAAAATCGTATGAGGGTTTATTGTGGCTCTCACCTATTCAAACTCGACTAAATATTCCAACATCTCAACGAAGTAGATAACATTGTCTTCCAGGCCAACTGGAAATAGCGTGAGTCCTCCAAACCTCAGGAAGAGTTAACAAATTGTCTCCGGTCTGGATTCCTTGCCACACTGGCTCCATCGGACCAGAACCTGTCAATAGCATTGCTTTAGGCTTTGCCAAACAAACATTGAACACCTGGATGGCAAGAAGTTTTATAGACTTCTGGCAAAATCTTCCAGAATTGGCTCACTGCAAGGCGTTCATTCACGCTTCGAAGCTTGAAAACAAAAAGTTGTTGGACTTCAGTAGGGATGAACTACACTGTCTAACAGGCCTCCTTAAAGAGCACTGTCGTCTGCGGTGGAGGGTCGAATAGACCCACTCACTTCTGACCTAACCTATCCTAACCTAACCTAACCTAACCTAACCTAAGCATGCTCATCTGTTTCACTTATATACTCAGGCTTATTGTTCAAGAACAGTTTTTTCGAACAATGCATCGGTTCAACGTTTCATCACTAATGATACCTAGAGCAGGTGAAAATAGAGCTGTTTGGTGTTGAACCATGAATGCTTTATTGCGTTTTGACTAATTACTTTCGTAAAAACTGCCAAGGCCTTTCGAGGTCCGCTTTCTTGTAGAGAATCTTCAGAACTCAGATGATATGATAGCCTTCAAATATATTTTCCACCATGGCATGGCCCCGAATAGGCACCTTTCGAATACCAAAAAGGGAAGGATTTGCCTTTATTTTTTTCTACTGAAGACGAGCCGGGGTCTCATTCATATGACAGGCGTCTTGCTACCGAGATGTGTCGTATCAGTCACCTCTCCATTATTTTGATGTGGTATATATACAAGAATCATCATAGGGAGTTCTTTGGACTCGACCACGGAGAAGTCCGCCTCCTCCCGAAGGGTCCCTAGTACTCCAAAGATCTTCTTGAGACATTCTTTAATGTCTGCACACTAGCATGGGCTTTCTTAGGTATAGTTGCCCATTTCTCAAGCCTGTCCTTGAATCAGGTCTGTTTATCTCTGTCAGGATATGTCATCGGATTAGCATCTTAAACTAACAAATGCAGATGTACTTTTTCCGGTTCTACTTGCTAGATTTTCAGATTTTCTGGGTATAATATAATGAAGAAGGCTGACAAGAGGTATGAACACACTTTCTCCTAGATAAAATTTGGAGAATTGATTTTTCCATCATTTGAAAAATAATGGTTACAAAAATAGTTGTTACGGAACCAGTTAGGAAATGTTTCATTTTCTATAATGAGCGTGATTTATGCGGGTCGACAGAGAATGGAATTATCGATTATACTAATTTCTTCTTTCATCAAGTATCTTCATAATACAATCTTTACATTTTATTATACTAGAAAAACCTAAAAAAGAAAACGTACGATAACGATAAGAAAAAAGAAGACCATTACATAATCAAACTTTAGCTTTTCGTAATTGGAAATGGAAGAAATGAACTTTTCATAATCAGTTACGAAAGTGACACTTTTCCTTTCGCAATGTTAGAGAAAGATGGAACGTATTAAATCTTTTTTCAATTTCAGCTGGGATATACTTTCAAATGAAAAGATGTTTATCTCTGCTGTTTTATGTTCCATGGTTGGTGTTAACTACTTTTATTAGTTTTCTGGATGTTGTAGCTGCAGTTAATTTTGGTTTGGATTTACTTCTAATTCAAGTAAGTATAGGACTTTTAGCAAAACAGTTACAACGAAAATCTAAAGTATTTCAGCCTTGAAGAGTTACATTGAAAAAACATTGTTGTTAAAACGTTGCAAGACTTTTCAACAGTAAATATCAGTTTTTCTCTTCGTATAGATCACATCTAAACATTCGACACAATCACAAAAAATACATAGGTATATTTTTCTTGAAATTTACTTTCAGACTTATCGAAAATCATTAGGACTGATACATTGGAAACATATGTTTACTGACAAAAAAATCCAATAAGTAAAAGCAATTATATCCCAATACCAAACCGTTATTTTTAACACCTCAACACGTGTTTCAATCACCAAGTGATCATCTTCAAGATATTTAATCTTCCTCTTGAAGATGACTCCTAATTCCATGTGAGAAAAGATTGGAGAACACGAATAAAATCAATCTGATAACTGATCAATTGATATAAATTCTTCAGACTGAATTTAAAGTGGATATCACTGTGGTTCTGAATGAGTGTGATTTATTGTTCCGATATTTCTACTAACGATGTAGTAATACAAGAAACCGCTTGTATAATGGGTTCATGACCTTAGTTCCCGGATATTGGGGGATCATTTTCAGGAATATCATATCTATAGGGTGGGCCATCAAAAACTTTACATGAAGGTTTTGGGTACTAATCTTGCAAATCCGAAAAAACGCTCAGACAGGTCGATTTTTATTGGGAGAGGGACAGTTTTTTCCCCATTTACAGCGTCGCCACTTCAACCCCGCAGCATATCTGATTTGATTGTTTCTAGAGTTCACAGGCAAACCCCTATGGCCCCAGGTACTCTTTCTTGAACTTTCAAAATCAAAATGCAATACTCGTTGGTTCACAATTTCTCTGCCCTGTCCACTGAGAACTTCGTTTGTCAGTTTACTGTTCGGAAAATTTTCAAAAACAATAAATATCTCACAGTTCAATACACGGAATAATTTCTCCACTTCTGTACCAACACGATGTTCACTACTCGAGTTCCTCGATGTTATTGAGCTCTCGCCCCTCTCTAACTAGATTTGCCAAGCTGTATGTAGAAATCAACCCGGCATTGGTATCTACTCTGAAACATATCCAAAATTTCAAATTTCACTGGTTTGCTCTTTCCTTACAATCAAACGGGGTAAAACGGTTTGTGAGACATACACGTCAACCCAATCTACACTGCATTCACATGTAATTTAATAACGATTCTTCCAGAACTACACAACATGGTTGAAATTCGTGGGTATCCAAAACTACAAAGATTTTACGAAATTTAATGACTACGACAGTTCAAGGTATATCCCTCAAGCATCAACTGTACTGATGGTGTTACTATTCTCAAGAATAGCTATCTTCTGGATGTTGAATATCGTCAGTTTTTTCCATATAATGAATATCGCAGCTTTGGCCTATCAAGATGTTCCGGAAAATGGAAAAACGAGAAACGTTCAAGGTGAAGAGACAAAAATAAATAAATCAATTCACTGAAAATAATATTTTTTGGGGCTTCGGTATTGAAGACATAACAATCATTAGCTTCGACATTGAACCAAAGCTCCAATTCAGTAAATAATGTTTTATTCCACTCAATTCCTCCAAAGTACGATGGACGCGGTTCACAGTTGACGCCAGAGGGAGCAGATGTCTGTCAACCCCAGCAAAACTGTGATAATCTCGTTCACCAGGAGGAGAAAATTGGACGATTCAACGCCACCTTTCCTCAATGGTGAGGTTATTCCATCTGGAACGGAGATAAAATATCTTGGCATTGTTCTTGATAGAAAACTCACCTGGAACGCTCACTTGGAAAAAGTTTTACACAAATCCAGACTGTCCTTATGGGCGTGTCGAAGGATTTGTGGTAAAACTTGGGGTTTAGGTCCCAAACAAATCCATTAGATATATGTGATGATTGGTGGACCAATGATCACTTATGGAGCAGTAGCGAAAGCTTTACAGAAAACGGCTCAGACGAAGCTCTCTGGCTCACAGAGGCAGTCTTGTCTGGCTATTTGTGGTACCATCAGTTCCACATCATCAGCAGCCATGGAGATTCTTCTAGAACTACCTCCTCTCCACATTTTTCTGGAGAGAGAGGCTAAGATGGGCTGCATACAGAATTGTGAACATCGCCAATTGCACAAAGCAATCTAATGCAGAGTGTACCAGACTGCTGGCTGACACTAGAAGTCACAGCATTCTGGGAATGACCTCTGACTTTATGCCTCCAACTATCAACTACGAACTGCCTTATATAGTACTTTTCCCGAGTAGAGAGAACTGGATCCTCCGGGACAAGGAAATATTAAAAGCAGATAGTTGATGGTTTACAGTTGGATCAAAAATACCTTCAAGCTCTGGTGCAGCTGTTTTCAGTTGCAGACTCAGGACAGAGATATTAACCAGCCTAGGGACCTATGCGATTGTATTCCAAGCGGAAATCTTTTGCTATTGAATTGTGTGCGGAGAGGTTGGTAGAATCCAACCTCACGTCTTGGAGTTAACTACGACCACGATTGAATTCACCATACCATCGATAAACATTGGTCCTTGATGGAGCTTCATCGCCAAAAATTGAATTAAGTTCATCCATGCACTGTTGCTGAGTTAATCCACGTCGAAAGTTTCAAAAAATAATCGCACGAAAATGTTCACGATTTCATTTCATTTTTGGGCCAAGATAAATCTTTTAAATTACTGTAAACAATACAAATAGTGCTCGTATGTCAAAACGTTCTGGGTACGTATAACCTCAAAAATGTCCAACTTACGATAGAGCTGTCAGTTGCCAGATTGCAACACAAGGGTTGCCAAATTCCGAAACATAAAGGGCAACCTATGGTATGTACATTTTTCCCAATGAAATTATCCAACCACATACAAATTTCGTTAATGAAACCATATTGTAATTGTATTTTCTCTAAGAGGTATGGTCTTGAATTTCAGGTATTTTTCAAGAGCATATCTCTTCTCTGGAATCGAGCTGTGGAAAAAATTGAGAGAGAGAAATAAATGCGGGTCTCAATATGAACATTACATGAAAAACATAAATGAACGATATGTGAAATATGATTTTTCTTAGGTCTGAATCTGTAACGTCAGCCGACAGCCAGATGAACTGGGTCACCACACCAGAGTACCTGATGCAACAGCACAATTTATCATTTCCAGAAAGTGCTACGAATTCTCCGATGTTACATGCAAAGCAGGTACATAAATGTAGGAGGTTCAATGTCGATTTGAGCCAGATGAGGTGACTAACTTCTTATTTATTTCTCTTAGGTTTGAATTGCTTTTCTACTTGTTGTTTTTTATAATTATTTAGAGAACTGCAGAAAATAATATCGCCTTATTAGATCGCTCCGCGTACCGCACTGTCACTTTCACTGACTGTCTTGATAGGCGGGTGGATAGCGCTTATATTTGGCAATCAAAGGTGTCCTTGGAATTCCATCGAAGTGTCGGTAGCGGTATTCTTGTCACCTCTGGAGCGCCGACGAACATCGAAGATTCGCGAAACTTCTTCCGAAATGAGCGTGCTCTTAGCAACGTCACGTTTCATTGTTTGATATAATTAATATTTCAGCTATTCATTCTAATTATATTTGTTCTTTCATATATTTCGAATCATAGTAGAGTCATATTAGACAATTCCACATGTAATGATTCCAAAATTAAATAGATCATCTGAAATGTTTACAAGGATAAAGAAATATTTGGAAATGGAATCTCGAGACTACTTTTTTCCCAGATAATACCATGCTGGACATTGAATTACATCAGACAGATGCTTATGCAAGATTCCTCATAGAGGTTAGTCTTGTAGATGTTTCTCGTCCATCCAGCAGCAAAACCATGCTGAAATTAATCAAGTAGATCACTTACAGTCCGAAGTATTACCTCTCGTCAGTGCAGGAAAGATCAAACTCAAACTGCAGTGTGCCTGGGACTTGACTGACTTCAACGCGACTGAACTGCATGTTTTGAGAAAATTGTTAACTAGGGGGAATTGTCAATGTGTTTTCTTATAGTTATACAGGGTGTTTCCTAACTACGATACGAAAATTCAGAGGGTGGTTCGTTGGGTCGTTTTAAGAAAAAAGTTTCCATGAACATATGTCTGAAGTAGCTTCGTTTCTGAAATACAGGGCGTTGAAGTTTAAAAAAAAAACGGTATTTAAAAAATATCAGGAATATCTTAACACCGATTTGTTTGAAATTTGCTACAGTCATTTGAAGCAATAAGGCGCTTATTAAGCCTTAACTAGATTGAAATTATTAGATCCAGTGGCGTCTCAGTGGGCACCACAGCCAACAAGATTGAGAAAAAAACACGCCACTGACTTTTCTGTAGTTTTAGTTTTTCATATTTAGCAACTGAAAATACAACATTTTCGTCGCTTGTGTTTTCTTCATAACCAGCTTTGTTTTCCAGAAAAAAAAACTTCTGAAAACTATCCATTGGTAACATAAAATAAAAACCAAAAGCAAAAGATAAACAATTTCGATCGATTTATCATTGATTGTTTGATACGTTAAAATATACCTGGAGTTCTGATACGTTCAAATCTGAAGTATTCCTTGTAATATTGCAATTGTCAATTATTGGACTCCTCAAGTTATTCACATCTAGTACAGGAGTTTCATAAACAAGAGCCTTCAGATGACCCCATGAATAGAAATCTAGAGGATTCATATCAGGACTGCGAGCTGGCTAGTTTTGAGGTCATGCGCGTCCAATCTAGCGATTAGGATAGGTGGAGCCCCGTCGTGCATAAATCACATGTTGCCTCTTACAAGTACCGGCACTTCTTGTAATAAAATGGGTAAATGATCTTGCGAAAAGTACATGTAGGATTCACCTGATGATCTTGCTGGTGAAAAAATGGACCATTCAGGTAGCCACCAATCATTCCTACACAAACGTTCAGCGAAAATTGTTGCTGAAAATGACTTTTTCTAATAACGCGGGAATTATCATCGGCCCAAAAATGGTCATTGTGAAAGTTCATAAGAGCGTCTCGTGAAAAATTTGCTTCGTCCATAAATAAAATATTTGGTAAAAAATTATTATTCATTTATTTATTTATTTATTCAACGGGTAGTCCAAATTACAATTTGTTATGAAAAAAGTCTGTAAAATCTAAACTAAATTAAAGATAATGAATGATACAATATAAAACGCACTACAATAATATAGTGATAAAATCACAGTACAATTCAGTTATAAAGAAAGAAAAGTGTGTGAAATCTTAAAATAAACTGAAGATAATGAATACATAACACCATATTAATAATATGAGTCAAAATACAATATAGTAGCAGTAAAATCACAGTACAACATAGTGGTAAAATACAAAATAGTGGTACAATATTATGGTATAAAAAAAGAAGAAGGAAACAATATAATTATGAAGTAGTACACAATAATCAAAGGAATTATTTCAGGAAATAATGCGACTCAGTTCGATTTTGATGGTATTTGTGAAGTTGTTAAAGATATCAACCTGTTGATAAATATTGCCATTTCTGAGCAGGAGACAGGAGAGAAAAAACCATAATATGTGGAGTGGAACGGTTTTTTAAACGTTTCGGTACTGACTCTGGTCTGTCTGTTAACATTCAAATTAATTAAAGATAAAATCTCCTCACAGTTGATGTTGCCTGTTAAAATTTTGTTTAAAAAATATACATCTAGAATAATTCGTCTATTCTTTGAAGATAATAGATTCATCTGGTCTTTAATGTTGTTGTATGCATATTCTCCCCTACTTAGACCTAACTTGTATAAACACATCATCAGGAAAGTATTTTATACAGCTTCAATTTGATGATCTAACTGATGAACAATAGAGTAGCTTGAGAGAGTTCAAACGGAAGTCCTTGCATGATCTATTGATGAAGCCCAACATCTTGAGTGATTTAGCTATAATATACTCATTATGAGATCTGAAATTCAATTCACTATCAAATATAATTCCTAAGTCCTTTATCACTGATTTCCTATTAATTGGTATATTATTGATACTGTAGGGTAAATGATTCTAGAAAATATTTGGCAGTAACTCTTTGATATATTCAAATCCATATGATTCATAACACTTCAGACAAAAACTTATGACAAATCTTCTTGTAAAAGCGAGACATCATTTGTAGAAGAAATTGATTTGAATATTTTTATATCATCAGCGAAAATGAGTACCTCACTATGTTTAATAATTGCAACTAGGTCATTAATGAATAGCTTAAATTGAAAAGGTCCACAGCGGGAACCCTGAGGAACACCCATAGGCACAGGAATTGTGGATGATACACAATTTTTACAAATAATGCTTGTACCTGATAAGAAACTCTGGATCCACTGCAAGATTGGTCCATAAAAACCTAACGAAGATATTTTGGCGATAAGCAAATCTTGGTTGACTCTATCAAATACTTTTGAAAAATCTTTATAGATAGAGTCCACCTGTAAACTTCTCTCCATAGCACCTAATATCTAATTTTCATGAACAAGTATGTTTGACACAGTTGATTTATTAGCAACAAATCCATGTTGCTGTGGAGATAATAGACTCACTTTACCAAGTCATATGTCTGTTTACTAAAAAGTCAAAAAGTTTGGGTATTTCTGATTGGGTGCAAACATCGTATGAATCAACCACCTGCAAAACATCAATTTTGGGGGAAAATCCCGACTCAATAGAGCTCGTACTCGTTGTATGCGATATGGGTATAGAAGGTTTCTTTTTAGAACTGTCCATACGGTTTTTGGTCTGACTTCCAGCTGCAGTGCTATCTTCCTGGTACTGTTTGAAGGATCATCTTCTATCGCATCAAGTAGAGCTTCTTCTAGTTCAGGCGTTGTTACAGTTTCTGGTCTTCTAACGCCTGCATTTTTATTAAAACTCCCAGTTTCACATAATCTTGCATGTAGCAAGATTATGTAATTCCATGTTTCAGCACATGGAATTACTTTGTTAAGATATCTGTCCTGGTAAATTCTCCGTGCTTCTTCCGCATTTTCATTGGCTAATCTATAGATGAAGTGCATGTCAGCCATTTCAACGTTAGTAAAATTATTCATGATAGAATGACTGCTTATTGAAAACTCTAACTTTCACTGATATGACAACACTATCACTGTCAGCTAGTCTCCAAAGCAGGTGTTCATAATATATGAAGTGACTTCAATTTTTTTCTTGAAAACGAAGCTAGATATGAATGAAACACAAGCGACGAAAAATTGTATTTCAGTTGATTAATCTAAATAAACTGAAAAATACAAGTAATTCATTGGCGTATTTTTTGTCAATATTGTTGGCTGTGGTGCCCACTGGACATACTAATTCCATTCTAGTTAGGGCTAACTAAGCGACTTATTACTCCAAATAACTATAGCAAATTTCAGCCAAATCGTTTTTTCAAGGAAAAAACACAAGCACTACAAGATAAACATTAAGGCGCTCTAAAAGCGGTGCTTGTGCGAAAGTAGTGATTCACGTTGGATTTGAATCGCTGGAGATTAAATCCATTGGGAAAAACGTTCTCAGGAAGTTTATTCCACTTGAACGCAGTTATCCAAATGAAAGAGTTTTTGAACAGCGAAATTCGAGGTGTACTGAGTTGAACTTCAAAACGATGAGCAGCCACAGTCCGTGCATGCACCGCTCTTGGTGGAATCAGATGTGCCAAGTTCCTTGAACACTTCCCGTGAAAGTATCTATAGAAGAGAGACAAATCTCCAGCCTTTCTTCGATGTTCCAGACTATCAAAGTTGCAGGTTATATTTGCGTCTTTAATCAGGCAGATGGCTCTTTTCTGGATGGTATCCAGCAGCTTCAGGTCTGATCTGAGCTTTATTATAAAGTATCAAAAGTTGCTGAGATGTGTACAGTTTTCTGGTTCGAAATAGTGTTCCAAGCTTTTGAGAAGTAGCCTTTGCAATTCCAACATGATTGTGCCAAGACATATTAGTGTCCATTTTAACATCCAACAAACTTATCGAAGTAGAAAGCGGAATTGTCTGTCCTGACGTTATTATATCCGGTTCAGAGACATTAATCTTTTTGGAGAAAACCGATGCCTGGGTTTTCGTGGCATTGAATTGAACCTTACTTATG
>WOGR01005836.1:0-13506 GCA_015342045.1 Leptinotarsa lineolata | reverse complement strand
CAGGGATTTCAAATCATTTTACAAATTTTTAGACAATGGAAGTCCGAACTGCTGAAATTCACCACGAAACATTGTCATTCACCTTCAAACAATCATTGTCGTAGATAGTAGATTACACTCGGAACATCCATGAACCTCACCTAGACTGATCTGGAAATAGCTGATAGATCGGAATAAATTGAATCTATACCGGGTGCCAGGACACTCAAGTATCATAGACAATGAAAAAACTGATGAGTGTGCCGGATACGGGGGATCATCAACTCTATATATGTATCCTAAACCTGCTGTGCAGATATCAAGTTTGTATATTATGAGACCAGGAAGTCGGTCAATAGAAACATGAATATTCTTCGAGTAAAAGGTACACCGGCAAACACACACACAAAATAACCTAGGTCGACTTGAACTCTCTGCACACTGTCCATTTTTGGGGCATTTCTAACTATTACATCACAAGAGACAAGCAACTTGTAGACATCCCAAATCATTTTCGTTTCGCATGAATATGATAGTTCAGAGAGTAAAACAAGTTGTGAGAAGTAATCCGTTAGTATGATATGTAAGCATATAGAAGAAAAGGAGTACTTTCAGTTGTTGAAAACTGTTACAGAAATGAAAAACGGAAAACACTATCTAGAGATGGAAATTGAAGAGATAGAAATGTATTTGAAACAATTAAAGCAACATTTTCAAATAAAGGTACAAATAAAATGAAAATCGAACTGATAAAACAAAGTAGTCGACCGAAATTGTGAGAAAAGGATACTATATAGGCGAACATCCCATATTATTAGTACTTTTTGTTCAATATCAAGAAATTCGTATTGCTCATTTCTTCTTTAAGCATTGATGTGAAGCGTACCAATGATGGTGTTGGATTTCCAGTGGTTTGAACAGTGTTCGTGTTGGATTAATACTTTAATTCCACACCGGAAGTATCAGTTTTATTTCAGTTTGGTAGAAGCAGCTTTCATTTTTGTCAGAATGTATATATTTTTGAACAAAATTGATGTCTTATCAGAATTAAAGCGTTCGGATAGTGGAAAAGTTAGAACTTTTTGAATTCGAGTGATTTATATTTTCCTACAGGAGTAAAATGCGCTGTTTTTTCCAATTTACGTTATCACGAATGAAATGATATTTAAGAAATGGTGTATTTAACTGACTTGGTCTTTCTTACAATTTATGGAAAGGAATTAGTGAGCCATGCTACTCATTAACCCTAATCAACAAAGTAACTGCTTCATCAATATCACCTTCCAGTAATAAAGTGAGCATTACCGAATATACGTTCAAATATAGAGAATGATATTTCAATAAATTCCTTCACCATTTACAGAGAGATTTTAAACATTTATCCTTAATTTTTTGTTTCGAGATTTTACACCGTCGTCTATCGAAATAATTTCCTGAAGTTTCGCCGGCGCGCGTTACTGCCATCTTCAAAAGTCCATGTTGCCACTTTCAAGATCGGAGATACACTGGCGCGCTTTGAATGCCTTCGTGATTTCTTTCAGAATGGAGCATAGCTCCCTCAACTTTTAAGAGTGTTGCTTCCCTGACGAGCAACGGAACACAACTCACTGAGGCTTTCGACGATTAAAAATGTCCTCAGACATCCTTACTGCCCCTCAAGGTATACCCCTACCTGCCTGTTTCATTTGGGTACACTCAGAGGTACCAGCGCTCGAGGTTGTCCAATGCGCGTTGCATAAAGAAGACTCCGAGCTCACGACTCATAAGGAAGGTAAGGAGAGCCGTATCGTTGGCGAACATAGATACTTCAACACGTTCGGATATCAGTAGATCACTGGTGTATAAGAAGTAGGACGTTGGAGAGACCAGAGCCCCCTGTGATACTCCAGCAAGGGATCTTCCTGCTATCAGACAGGAAGTTTTCTACTCTGACCTGAAATGTCTTACCTTTCAGAAAGGACCAGATCCACCGGATCAAGCCCCGTGGCCGGCTGAACTCGATAAGAAGGCCTTGTCTGGCACAAGGCCTTCTTCACAATGATCGTATTTTCAACCAATCTAGAGCCTGTAACTCGGTGGAGAGTTCCCACCGAAAATAGAATTGCTCGTAAGGCAAAACATTCTAATTCTCCACTTCATTGAGCCTTTGTAAGACGACTCTTTCAGCCAGCTTAGCCGCTAAGGAGAGCAGAATGATCGGAGGATAATTCTGTGGGAACAACGGGCCCTGATCCTGTTTCGGGATCATTACGACGATCGCGTTGCTTCCACCTTCTGGGGAAGTACTTGAGTGCCAGTGAACTATCGATGATGCTGCGACTGTTGTTTATTGAGTCGTCGACCCCCGGATACTTCTTGGCTTTTGCAGCTCCAGTATATCCTTTCAGTTTTTCTACAGCAGCTGGACGGATATTGTGATCGTCATATTTCCTGAGGATACGACGCACCCGATTTTCCAGCAGAATATCACGGTCGATGTTATCGTCATCGTTGAGGTTAGGCTGGAACTGACGTTCCATCGTGTAAATGAAGGCCAAAGCTCTGTCGGTGAGGGAGTAGAACAATCTGCGCTCTCCGTGAATGAACGAGCAAACAGTCTTCTCCGCCTCAATCCTACGGAATATACGCTAAACCTGATCTTCCCCAGGTTCAAGGGATTGCAAGAGCTCCCCCACATGGCCTATTTCACTTTATTCTTCACCGCAATTCTGTTCGTTGGGAAGATGATTCATTGATGAACCTTTCTCAGACGGTTCCTTTCGCGTATGAAAGATTCAATCATCGTGGGCTGATCGTAACGCATCATCTGCCAAGAGCTGGAGGTGCTCAACCGCCTCGTCGACTCAGTTGGGGAGAGCGGAATGCCTCAGGAGGGTCCCGCATTTCCTTGAGGTGAGCTACAAAGGCCGCCCAGTCTGTCAAGTATCTCATGCAATAACCACGGGGAGGAGGATCATCTCCCAGTACCAGAATAACTGTATAATGATCAGAATCCATTTTCGACAGAACGTAGAATTGGCTAGTCAACAAGACTTTTCTGAGAACCGCGATGTTCAGCACGTCGGGTTTAGTCTCTCCGCGATAGTACTTAGGCTAACTAGACATTCATGCCTGTCGGCACACGCATGAAGCGCTTGGCCGTTTCGATTAGTGGCTCTGCTCCATAGTCGGTGCTTGGCGTTGAAGTCACCTGCAGCAATTGTCAGAATGTTGATTCTCGTCAGCAGTTCATCCAGTGATTCAGGAAGTAAACGGTTCAGCGTAGGGTTGTAAACCAAGATTAGTCTGTGACAACCCCTTCCTATCCAAATTTCGACACCCATGGCCCCAGTTTCGTGTTTTCGGGCATTGTCAATCACTAGTGTGCTTGTGGATGTGAGTCATATTCATAAATGGCTGGAAAGATAAGAAGCCACCCCTGATCAATCACGTACGGATTTTATTCGGTCGGTCCAATCTGCTCAGATGATTTGGACATTCCGTGGTAGTTGTGTGCTCTGCCAGAGCTGATTTCTTCTTCATGTGTCCCAGTCTGCAGTTTCTTCCGTGCTCAGTAACCCTTGTGCCAATAAAACGCTTGGTTGTGCCAATACACTCTTTGCTATTTCTACAGGAGTATGACATGCAGTAAGCCCCTGTATTCGATTCAAGGTATTTCCAATTATTTGCCGATTAGCTCAAGGGTTTCTTCGAGGACACACCATGTCTTGTTGACTCGTCAGACTGGTTAGTTCGTGAGGAAATTGAGATCTTCGAACATGGCAACAACTTCAATCTGATGAAAAAAGCAATGGAGTGATAGCCTGTGTGCACCAACCCGCCAGTGTATCTGGGATAACACGGATCTCTGAAGATGCCAGTTATTCACGCTGGCGAAACAATCAGCTCCAGAAGAGAACCGCGAAAGCCTGAAAATTGATATTCTTCATTTCATATATTGAACTACGAGAACCCTATTTTTCCATCTGGTATCGACGAGAATCCCCTGGTGCTTCGATTCGGCGATAGAAAAAAAGATAAAAAAGGTTCTTGCCACAAATTTACGAAATGATAACAACGAACATGCTGAATGAATTTTGGAAGCTGGTGTCCAGGACGTTTCATTTCACGATCTGAAGATTTGTCTAGGTACACCAACTCTCATGGTATCTTGATCATGTGCCAGATGATATATGAACAATAACCACGGTCACACATACTCTCACGTATACTAGCCATACATCGAGTCCTCGATTTTCATTATTTCATTAATTTTTGCGTATTCTGAGTTGAGCAGATTGAGTATATTCATACGAATCCAGTTATGAAAGTCGGTAAATTCTATGAATTTCAGAGTTCTTCAATATCTTCGCTTCAGGATTATATCTAGTCAGGATAACATTTTAGTAAACCTGAAATGGAGCTTCGAACGGATTCGGAGCGGATGTATTCTTTCATGAGTATGACTAATTAGACAAATTAAGTTCATGTGTGTGAGCTCTTCCCCGTTAAATCAATGGATAAAATACTTTATAACTATTTTGTCATAACATCGTATCCACTTCATTTGTTTATTTGAAAGTGATTCAATGCAATAGGTAATGCATTTCACTTATCTGTATATGCATAGCAAAGATTACAGCCGCTTTACGCAAAACGGTAGGATTTCGAGATGATTATATGCTAATGATCAGAATAACCAAATGAATAAAAAGGTTCTAGTGAATTCTTAGGAGTTCGAGGGGTGAACCTCGTTATTTTCTCCATTTTTTTCAGGTGATGGTCGAAACATTTGGAGCTGACACGGTTGAGGTAGACCAAGGTGCTGTAAGCATCATTCAGGCAGGCCGTGATGTAAGTTTTGATTAGTCAGAGACAGAGAAAAATACCAAGTTAGAGTGGTGAATATAGATTGAGGAATGAAAATTTAGAGAAGGAATTGAATTTTGTGACATTATGACAGCTTGAATTATCGCAGAACTTTGGATCATCGAAAATATTTGATTCAGTGACGAGTACACTTTTCATTTGAATGGGCTCGCAAATAAACAAAACTGTCGTTATACTGGAGTGACGAGAACCTATGACTATTTAGAGAAGGGCATAAGCAATACCCCGAAAAAGGTCATGTTTGGAATGGTATATTGGGAAATGCAAGATTTATAGAAGGAAATTTGAATGGCGAAATGTATGCTCACATGCTAGAAGTATCTTTTGAACTTCGGATAATTTATGAACCACAGAATCATAAAGACATACACGACAATTTATCTTAAGAAGAAGATACATTACATTTTCAATATTTTATGTAGTTCCAGTTAGACAGTTATTACATAATAATTATACGAATCAATGGGTTGGAAGAAGAGGTCTTATTGAATGGCCTCCTAGATCCGTGGACCTATCTTCTCTTGATTTCTTCCTCTGGGGCCATCTCGAATCTGACTCACTAGAGCAACTGAAGGAACGAATAATCCTAGAATGCCTAGTTATTTCCAGAGAAACATTTGCCAATATACGTAAAGAGTTTGAAAATAGACTCTATTATTTTCTTGAAAAGAATTGTAGTTATAATGTGAAATTAATAATAGATAATAAATCAAAAACTACTACATGGAATGTAGTTTTGTAGGTATCATTAAAAAGCATTTCTTGAGAGCTTCTAGATAAGGTATCACAATCAGAGGGTTGTCATTCAGGACTATAAAGTTGGGGTAGCTGGAGGCGAGGGAGTAGGTGAAAACAAAATAACTAATCCATCATTTTGTTTGTTCCTTTCTATTATGGAAGTTGTTCTCAGAGATTTTTATATTTTATTTGGTTGTTCAGATATATAGCCATTGTAAGTTTTTAAATTGTCACCCCGTATATAACGTCAGAAAGGTTATGATATCACACGATGTCACATTTTCTTGTCTCCTTTCTTGCCCCACAACGTGTGAGTCAACTCATACATTCCTGACTATAACTGAAAGATTATGTATTATGTAATTCTCTTCACAACTCTTCATCTCCTGAAGAAAAAAATGTCATCTCCTGAAGACGCCAACTTTGTTGGTGGAACGCGCAGGAAGAGTTGGGTTTTGCATTACTGGTTACTGGGAAGAGTGCTGGTTTTCGATTCAAGATACCTATCAAACGAGTCACAAAACCTCAATTTCTGTGTAAAAAAAGTTGGTAGCGCCCCTTGTGGCGAGGAGTGATGAACACTATCGCTTTTTTTATTGAAAAGTATCAAAAATCATACCTTTTTACCTGAATTTTATCCGATTTTTTTTCCGTTGGAAAGTTAAGATGAGGGTTGTATAAGTTTATCCGCACTGTATAAGTATATCCTTTGGATACTCCGCAACAGATAAATTGTGCATTTTGGTGGACATTTTACGTGACCAGAAAGAAATTTATCACAAAGGGCGCACTATAATCTGTTTGATACCGACAGAGAGTAATGAATTCAACATTGCAATTGAATTTCTCTCAGTTTCAAACAGACGAAGTTTGCAAATCTGTCAAATAGTGGGTATACGTTCTTTTCAGAACTAATGTTTTATGTTTTCAGCAATACTGAAAAAAATACCCAATAATTATTAAGATTTTCAATGTTAGAATAAATTTGATAAAATCGAGGACCCAATGATACGAGTGATAGAAAACAAATGAATGATAAGCACCTGCTTTTGAGCCATAGCCTGCATTTGTTGGAACATCTGTCTCTCTTCCTCTTTACCTGGAACAGACCCAACACCCAAAGCATTAGTCCTAGCAAGAGTTATCGGATGAATTTGTGGGAGTTTGTCACATCACAAGAGTTCTCCAAATTTTTAGTGGGTTGGAAGTATATGATGTACTTTCCCACAAACAGTTCTCAGCTGTCTAAAAATTCTGTAATTTATTTGGTGTCGCTCAACTTTCAATTTTAGTTTCTGTAAGTATTTTTCATAAACTGTTTGTCCTTATTTCATTCTTTTCCTAACTTGGTGGAAATTGCGATTCAGTTATATCATATCAGTCAAAAATAATGAGTAGTGGAATAATTTCTATTCATTTCAAAAACAAGTAAACACAGGAGAGGATTAATAAAGTGCAATATGAAATTTGATAGTACTTTACACTGTTTGAAATAGATATGAATATAGATATAGAAATGATCAGACATTCTCAAGAGTATTTCTCTCAAGACCTAAGTTATTGTGGTTTTATTTGAAGCATAAATATTTTTGTAGTTGTATTGGTTTGATAGTTCGCTATAATCGAGAGATAAAATTCATCAAATGTTCATTCTGAAGACAGTGCTGGCGATGAAATATGAGAATTCGTTTAGAATACTAACTTCTTTAGTGACTTCCTACAATATTCAGTTTTACTACTAGCATATCAATAGATGCGTTCAGAAGAGGAGGATCTTCAATCAAGGAGCTTATTAATTCATATTTTTCCGAAACTCCCCAGAAGGTGAATACTTTGAAGATTTAAAATGATACGATAGGGGACTATTTATATTTCGAGAATTAGCAACACTAATGTCAATAGGTAAAATGTAGCAACACCATAATAAAGTTTAACATTTTTCAGCATAAACGTACTCACAACGTTTTGATGTACAAGTACTATTTGTTTTGTTAACATTGAGTTCAGAAAATTAGTTTGACAAAGAAAAAAGGAAAATTTGAAGAAAAGGTTTTCGGTGGATTATTTTTACCAACTTTCGCGTTGGATTACCTCAACAAGAATGTGTCAATGAACTCAGTTCTTTAAATGGCGATAAGGCACCATAAAAAATTCACAGTATATCTCTAGTATAGTGAATTCAATCGTGGTTGTAGTTTCGTTGCTGACGAATTCCGTGAAGATTGTCCAAAATTGGTTGTTGTTCCACAAAACACCGATACAGTGCGGGAACTGATAATTCAAGATCGTTATGTGACATAATATGAGGAAGAGGCATCCTTGCACATCAGTTCCATTTCAACATATTCGATTTTGCATTTACACTCAGTTGCAAAAAAAATTCTGGTTGGATACCCCGTAATTCATCAATCACTGAAAAAAATGCTCGCGTTAAGTGGTGTAAGGAAATGATTAAAAAGTTCGATTGTGTTATGTGGCCACTGTTTCGCTTGACCAACGTAGAGCGGTCAATTCTGAGTGGTACACGATCATTTGTTTGCCGGAAGTCTTCGGGGAAATTTTTAAAACCAACCGCTAAAGACGAATCATTCTCCATTATGACAATGCGAGCTCTCACACATCTCGTTAAAAAGGTAAAATTTTGAGTAGTTAAAACATCAAATTGCTAACTCATGACTTTTTCCTGTTATCGAGTATCAAAGGTACGAGCGCCAAAGAAGTAGTTGAAGCGTTCGTAAACTATGTTTTGGAGGTGTCTCAAGAGAAATGGAAAAACTTCTTTGACAAATGGTTTGAACAAATGCGCCTAGACTTAATGACGAATAAGACAAAGATGAGCAAGAAAAAAGTATGTTCGTTCGTTACAGAAATGTATGTTTAGGGATATTCTGTCGTAAAAAATTAGTGTTTTTGAAACGTTCATGGAAAATAATGTACAATATATAAAAATATGGAACGCATCCATTTTCATGATGGCGATTCTAGTAAGAATAATTTCTTGTCAAAAACATATGAAGTTCAGGTGTAATGTCAATTCTTATAGTGAGTATTCGAAATTTGAGAAGGATACACCGAAAAACTTAACGTTGATAGCCAGAAAAACAATGCTAGTTCAATTCACCAGATAACGGAAGAATATTTGGCAAAGAATTCTAATATTCAGGAGTGACAATTGACAAAAATTGAATTGGAAGTCCTATTCATAACATTTTTTCTAAAGTTATATAAATGTCGATATGACTGGTGAATTTGATACTTGGAATTTCACTTTTTGATTTTTTGTTCCTTCAAAGATCTTGTTCATTAGGAAAGAATATATTAGTTGGTTTTCCTGGTTTCTTTACTTAATTACTAAATCAATTTTCCAGTCGCTTGTAATATCCTATATATCTATTGTTTCTGATTCTTTCTCGCCAATTCCTATTTCTTTGTTTTTGTTCAGATCATGTTCATAATTTATAATATATTATGTATCTGGACAAGTAATCCCGATAGTCAAACTTATTTATTCCATTGCACTTCTCCGATATATTCGAAAAAAAAATTGTTAAATGAACAATTAACTGAATGTGAATATGTATGTATTGAACACATTTCTACATGTGTAAGTATCAAATTCTTTATTTCATTCTGTCAAGTGAATCGACTTACCCTTTACAATCATTTTTTGAAAGCACTACCGAGCCAGTTTTAATTTTTGGCTAGTTTTCACTCGAAAAAGATGATGCGAAATTTTACCAAAATCTATAGAAGATGTTCAGGGTGTGAAATCTATTTTTGCTATATTGACGCTATATTGATTGCTATATATCATATTATTACGAAACAGACTCCATATCACCTTTTCTACTATTTAGTTTAACTGGAATTGGTAATTTTTATATCATCTTCATCTATATCTGTTGACAGAGTTCAGGAAAATTTACTTGTGGAATGAATTTTTCTATCAATTATAGTACATGACAAATTTCGGAAAATCATAAAATAGATTCTAATCATGTAGGAAAGAAAGTTTTTGGCTTTCTACTACTCGATCAAGATGGGGTAGTTGAAAGCCAAAAACCTTCTTCCTAAAAAATCAATAACTGCTAAAAATATAACCCATTCAATTTAAACTCCTAATCATCTTTTTCATATATTTTGTCCAACTTGTTTCTACCAACTTTAGTAAATGACAAATTTCGGAAAACTGTAGAATAGATTGCTGATTATATTTTTTTAATTATTACACACAACTGAAATTGGTACTCTTATTCAAAAATATCGATTAAAATGTGTAATTTGATTTATTTATATAATGATATGAAGATAGAGTTGAATTAAATATCGTATGTACATAAGTAATAAGGTGTTATCACAGTGCTTGTTCATTTTCCGGATTTTGTCAAGTCGTCCGTAAAACAACTTGTACTATAATAAGTCACCTTCTATTACTATTACTATCACTTCAGTTGTGCACAAGAATCACTGCTTGTTCTGCATATTTTTCCTCTATTATTATTTCATTCTAATGAACGAACTCTCACTTCATTATTCTTGTAACTATAATTGAATGAATACCCAACTTGATTTCGGAAATCTTTGATGATGTGACCTCTTTCCTAAATTCATCCAAGAACTCTATCTAACACCTTCATTCTAAAGTGCACCTAACTCCTCTGTGCTATTTGCCAGGAGAGTGGTTATCAGAATGTGCGTTAGCACTGTAACTATCTGTAACTATGCCTAAAGACTCATATTTCTTCTCTATGTTAGCCGCCGACACCGTCGCATATACAGGGTGGTCAAACATATACGTCACAACTATTTACTGCAACATTAGATAACAATTCGCTGCTACTTTTGAGTTATGTCAGAATCAAATCCATGATTATTTGATGAAAAGGGTGGTTGAAAACGCATGAGAGTGAAAGTGGTGGTGCAAAAATAGCTGAATTTACATCAGCCAAAACACAATCATTTTTACTGCAATGAACATTTTTTTATGAAATGTTTCTCTCATAGAAACTTCAAGCAGATCAATGATGAAATCTCTAGAGGAAACGTTATATCAAATATTAGTACCGTGTTGAACTATTGGCAACTGTTCCTTCCAGATGTGCAGGAATAAATTAAATATTGATCAGAATCACATGAGAGGTACAGTATCTTCGCCGAAGAAACTACTTTTTGAGCCCTGAAGAATAATTCAATTGAATTTGAAACGTCGGCAAGAAGGCAATTTATTTTAAAGAAAAAACTGATTTCGTTACCCAACCAACCTTCTTTCAGAAAAATTATTGGATCACTGAACTAGTCAACTGCTATCAATATTATTTTTCAACCTAAGATTGCGCTGATCAGGCCCTATCTCCAGAAGCCCCGATACAATCAGGAGGGTGCGCCAGCATTATCACCCAACGACTACTTCCCACACCATGAGATAGGTGATTATTGGGCTCGAGAGTCATGTGCCCCGAGCAAGCGCACTGAGGCAAGAATGAAATACTTCTGCCTTTGTCCGGCTAATATTTCTACCTTAGTGCGGCAAGCTGGTATGATCTTGAGATTCAAGAGTTGAGAGAGCACTGTTTCACCAATCACTCCAATAATCAGAACAACCATCTTGACAGAGTGATATGGATAAATTCTACGGAGTTCGAAGAGAAAATCTCGATATTTTATCCGTTTCTCCTCGTCTTTTTGAACGATAGTCGTCTCGCAAGGAGCTGAAAACCTCACGACAAATATCGTCCCACTCTTTTGGTCGAGAAGGACTTCATCGTGCTTTTTTTAAGGATGCAACACAAGCACTATAGGAAAATCTTCAAGGCGCTCTAAGAGCGGTGCCTGAGCGAAAGTAACGATTCACGTAGGTTTGAATCGCTGGAGAATAAATTCATTTGGAAAAACGTTCTTAAGAAATTTATTCCACAAAAACGCAATTCTCCGATTGAATGAGTTCTTAAACAATGAAGTTCGAGGTGTACTCATGTGTCTCATCAATACCGCAAGAGTTCCGTGAGTGGTAATGAAGCACTCATAGGGCCACGTTATGTCATTGGGCATAGGCCAAGTTCGCATATGCTGGACATGCTGACAGCAAGCTTAGATGCCTCACGGCATTCTTTGCACCTTGGTGTTCGAGACACCATCCTGGCAGACCATGATGAACCCCTCAGTTACCAACCTCAGCCCACTCGATCTAAGGAAAGCGAAGGTCAGGCGCTTGGATGAGCCAAATTCTTCAATATTGTTGAAGAAGACCCCATGCATTAGCTTATCATTGTGTTGCCACAGTAGTGAAGTGATCTTACCAGTATCTATTTAAGTCATTTGCTGAACGGGTTCCAACTCGGTGACCACTTAACCGAGTTCATCAGCTCGGGCAGCAGCCCTAAAGAGAAACGCTCCAATTTCGACTCGGACCATGAAGAGAAGGGGATTTGAACTCCTGACGACTTCTAAGGCACCATCCAGTACTATTCTGTCGTTTAGACACTCCAAACTCAAAAGTCTATAGCCTCCTTGTTATGGGGGAAGTTCAACCGTGAAATGGGCGATTTTGGATGCAAACTCCAATGGAGGTGCATCATTTTTCAGGTGTTTACGTTGAGTTGATTCAGCTCCTCACGAGTCCACTTCACTACTCCAAATGAGTAGTTTACGGCTTCTTTGTTGTACGGGGAAGTATAATCGTGAAACGGACGATTTAGGACGCATACTCCTATGGAGGTGCATCATTTTTCGGGTCTTTACGTCGAGTTGATACAGCTCCTCAAGAGTTCATTTACCTGCTCCAAACGAATAGTTTGAAATTGGAACAGCTAGCATATTTGTTGCATAAACTCTCCACCAGTCAGATGGTGCAAGATGCTTCCATTTACGATCTGCAAATCATCTCAATAGTCCCCGCATCTTCCTCTTTCGAGTTGGACCGTTGCACATTTGTCTATCCCGAATTTCATACGGATAGCATGCGTGTACTCTTCCACCAACCTCAAAGACTGATGCAGATTCATTTCTCCAGAGGCGTGAAGCTTAAGATCATCCATAAAAAACAAATTGGTGACCTTGTTTGGACTTTAGCCTAACTAGATATGATAGTCCGCTAGAGTGGTTTCAGTTGTTCAAAGCATTATTATTACACGTTCGATTTTGCAACATCTTACGTCCATGGTTTGTCCATGTTCAAGCACAGAAGCATGAAGAGTGCTATACGTTCACCGAGTTATGTGGTATGCTCCTATTAACTGTATTTACTGATGTCAGTGTACTGGAAGGTTCGGTACCATGCTTGAATGATTAACTTCCACTATGACTATCACTATGTCTTCAACCTGAATTGATCTATTGAGATAACACTCTAACTCGTTCGATTGATGATCTATTTATTTTGAAGAAATTCATATTGAATATAACACTCTGGATAAACTTGGTGAATTTCAGTAGTTTTTCATTGGCGAAGCATTTGAACCACTTCAACACTAGTATGATGATTCATATTTTGATGATGAATTGATACCTAAAAAGCATTTGAAAATAAAATTCGTATACCATAGGTTTTCTATTCGTTGCACCCTTCCTCAGTTCTTCGAAAACTGCGAATGTTTTGGAATATCAAAATAGTCAATGGAATTATCAATAACAATTATGATTTGTTTCTTCTTTCTATGATGAATAATACTGTTTTCCTAATTGGTTGGTTCTATTTTTCTCGGAGACAGAACAGCAGAAATATTATTTTCTTTGCAAACATATGGATACGTTCTTTGAAAATTTCGAATGTAACGAAAATTGAATTATTCAAATTTAATATGTCCTAACACCTATTTGAATAAAAAATTGAGTTTCCATATTCAATAGTTTTCAAAATATGTAATATTTTCTTTAAACTATATTTCTATGACTTACAACAGCCCGTATCTCTAAAACTGAGAA
>WOGR01005835.1:0-13506 GCA_015342045.1 Leptinotarsa lineolata | reverse complement strand
ACCTAGTTATCGGTCCACTAGATGGACGCTTGGATGTTTCTCGAGTTGCCTGCAGAGTAGGGGCACCCGATACCTTGGACTTGGGTGATTCGTTACACACTTATGAAACTGAAATCCTAATTCTGAATTATTTATAATTACACAAAAAACGATTTTTTCGAATCTTTCGATGAGTATGAATTTTCCAAATTGTTAAACGCAAAAAATTAGGAGTGCAATATTCAATTACTAGATTGCTCTTCCAATAATCCAATAAGGAAATCTAGATTTTCATCGGCGCTATTGTCTCCATCTCTCAATACTTCCAAAAAAATTATCAGCTTTTGTTGTGAGCTTGTTTGATTGAATTCAGTATCGGAATGACCCCAGAGTAATGTTTTGGTAGTATTCGGAATTATGAATCTTTCATTATCTTCATGCGACAGAGCGACTTTATTACTCATCATTGTATAAATATCATGAAAATCACTTCTGAATACATTCATATTTCGCAATATCATACCACCTGTTTCAACAATCCTAATGTAATCGTCAATTGAAATTTTATTTTAAATAAAGGATTGTTTGATACCTTCTGCTTTTTTAATTTCATTCGACAAACTTTGAACGTGATAGGCTTTCGCACCGGTGCCATGAAAACTGTTTATAGGGTCATTCGAAAATCCATCGTTCATATTTCCAATTACAGACAGGCACATGGAATTTATTACCCAACGCATAGTTGAAAGTATCAAATTTATCAACATTCTCGATGATGAAATCATAAAAATGGTCTGTCATTATTTTCAACATCAAAGAATCCCTATCGGTATAGAGAAAAGAAGCTTGAGGTCCGTAGTGTTTTTTAATGAAATCAACTTTACCCATATGTATAACTACAAAGTCCTCGGCAAGGATAATGTTTCGAAATTAGGGCGAGCTATCAGAGCATCGGCACCCATACCTCTTTGTATAGATTCCCAATGTGTAACAATTCGAATGTCTTTTTTATTGTTAACGTTTTCCATCGTCTTACCTTATAAAGAGTTCACATTTAATTTGAAGTAATTCTCAAACTCATTGGTGGCTTCATTTCTCAGGTTAGTAATTGAATCGATATATTTTTCAACCATGGTTAATGACTAAATCTGAGAATTCTATGCATCCTCATCAACATTAAACCAAATCGCCTGTTGCAAATTTCTATAACGAACAATATATTTTTACTTATTTAAATTAGGTATGAGTTTGGGTATTTTAGACTTTGAACCAGGTGGTATGATACTTTCAAACAAAAATTGTAAGTCTGAATGTAGATCATGCAATTCAACGGGGTAGTGCATATCTAGTTCAAAAATTTATCCTTTAGGGTTATCATCTGGAATACTATTGATCATCGGAGGTCAGCCATGTCAATCCGCCAAAAATTAGTGACTGAGACATGCTATAATCATATAGATTTTTTGCATCCAAATACATGATTAATGATAAAGATTCATCAGGATTATAATTTGGAATGAATTGTTTATTTGCAATGTGTCGTCTCTCCGAACATAGACCAACACCACCACGTATACCATTTAAAAAAAAATGCATCATATAGATATCAGTTAATAATTTCAACTCGATGTCTGCATAAATAACATCCCAAGAAAGACTTGGAAATGTGAAATAATGAGCAGGTTCCAATTTATATGTACTCAAACTTATGTTTCTGAAATTTTCAAAAATATCACGCAGTAACAGAATATCTGATTTCAAGTATATGTCAGAATATTGACCCAAATCATGACAATTGAACGCTGTTTTTAACTCCTTCACTCTATCATAATTCTCAACAGAAATATGCCTTTCAGTCAGTTTGTCAAAAAAGTCCGACTTCGATGGTAAGTATACCATCTCATAAGTTGAAATTTATCATTTTTCGAAAAATATTTTCTCATTTCCACAAAGTGTTTCTTATCTAAATTATCGTCCAACTCTTGAAGAGATGCGTCATAAATTTGAAACTATCAATGAACCTAAATTTCAGAAACAATTTTTTATTTGCCCATTTCGATCTAATTTGTTTTCACAGATACCTAAATTTTTCGCGAAGGAAATATATTTCTCTTTAGTTTGATGACATCAACTTTACTTTTATTGGTGCATAAATCTTTTATGAACAACTAACAGTCATACCTACTGAGATTATAGAAAATAATCGGAATGAAGTTGGGCAATTTCAAGTTGAGGTTACAAACGGAATGTCTAGCCCCATCTCTTTTTTCCCGTTAGATGGCAGTGGTCACGTACTTCAATATTATTCTCTTTTATTCAATTGGTGGCAATATTGAAATCGTGTTCTTTCTCAATAGTAAAAGGGTTCGTTGGAATATTTTTCAAATATTTATGATATATATTGGTGACATCAGCTTTCAAGTTTGAAATGAAAACTTTAGATAGATCATCTCCTCTATACAACACGAATTTTAAAATTGAACTATCAAAAGAGTACTTTATGAGATATGAGGAAGCGTATGGTTCATGAAGATAGTTCGATTTGTGTGAGAGTTAGCAGGATTTGGATCATTTGTATGCACTAGTTCAAATTTATTCAAAAAATCAGCCTACACGGTGAATGGAGCTCTCAACTGTTTCTCGATATTTTAAAATTTAAAAATATTTTCAGGTACACATTTACTCTGAACTGTTGTTGTCGATATGTGATAACAATCATTCGATTAATGTTGCAATAAAGTTCGGTCATTACTAAAGTTCAATAAACAACCATAACAGAAATATTTTCTATGATCCTGCGCAGATATTTGAGATGATACTAATCTCTAATGATACATCTTAAATCCAACAATATTCCAACCAATAATCCAACCAAAATCATCCATTATATTCAGCTATCAAGTGTACTATTACGTGTACGTTTCGAATAGTGTAACGGGCCTACAACTTTATATTCAACTCTACCATTTTTGAAATAAGTTTCCAAACCATAAACATTGATAGCGAAATCATTCATAATTTCAAATTTAAGAATATCTTTAAACTTCACCATACCTGCTACATTCAACAAAAAAAAGAAGTGAGGATATGATGAAATTTCACACACTCTCACACTGACAGAATATAAAGCTGAAGTTACAGCCTATGCAAAGCAGTACTGATATTGATTGATAACATTCACAACACTTTTCTGCAACTCAATGAATTCGAGTAACTTCATATAAGGGGACTATACTTATCAACATTCACCTCCTTAAACACAATTTCCTCGATAGTCCAACATGAAAATATATTTTCTCTTCACATCCAATAATCAATTTTGTGAATATATCACATACCTGAATCTTGATCTTGAAATTCCATTGCATGAGTAATTGAAGCATCAATAAAAGTGTTAAAAACCACATCCAAATCATTCGATTGATCGACAACTTGATTGGGACTATTGAATGGTTTAACTCCTAAAAACTCCTTGACTTTCACACTTTTATGGGTGACTTGCACTTTTTCGAGTAGGATATAAAAAAAAACTTTCACAACACACTTTTCATACACAACTCCCCACTCCAATCCGAGGTAAATCTATGACGTTTCATTCAAGGTCACTCAAACTCAAGTTCATGTATTAAGGACAACCATTCAAAGTCACTCAAGCTCAAGGTTATGTATCAAGGGCAGTCTAACGTTATTCAATGTCATTACGTCACACTCAACTCAAGACCACGTCATAGGCGGTGAGTAAAAAAAGGAGTTCCAGGTCAGGACATTACACGCAACTCAAGGCCAAGTCATGAGCGAAGAGTAGAAAAAGGGTCAAGATCACTGGAGGGAAAACTGTTTGGGGAAGGTTCGGAATCGTCGTTAGCATCCTACTAGTAAACCAGCTCACTTAAAGGCGAACGGTAACGTTCAAAAATTGGAAACACATACCAACCACCAAACGAGGAGTCAGCCAAGATTACAATGCTGAATCCAAAACAAGAACTGCAACGCCCTTCTTGACATGCGTTTCACCAAACAAGTTGACGTTTCACCAAACAAGTTGACGTCTTTAGGAGATGGAGAAGACTGTTCCGGTTCTGGGATCCATTCTGCACGGGAGGCTCCTGTTCTACATTTCATCACACCACTGAAGTTGAAAAAGATAGTATCTTCTATGTGACGCCTGATAACCGATGATTAGTAACATCGGTTACGAAATAGAGATTAATTTCGGTATTTGATCTCTGAGAAATGAAATGAAAGAAAATGCAACCATACGGGGAGTAATCCAAGATTAAACCACTGGAGTTAAAAAATATGAGGAGAATGTGATATCCGCTGAATAATGATCAATAACATCATTTACGATATAAATTTTAAATTATTTGAGTCGACCGGATGTACGCTGTCATAACGCTGTTATATTATACTGTGATTATTTTGTTGGTTATTATCAATGAAATAAACCTGGAATCGCTTGAAGTGTTTCATTGGTAATCATTAGGGTACCAAAGTGTTGAATACGCGTGAAGAACTATTGTAGATTTTTCAACTGTGTGAAAATTTCACAATGAAATTTTATTCAAATACATTTTTTTGGAATATGCGTCTTGAACAATGAGCTCACATTTATTTGAAACTTATTTTTTGGATTTCGACAACAATATAAACATATAATTATCATAAGAAGGAAACGTTCTGTTTTCTCATGAGTATTTCAGAAAAAAATTGTATTACTGATAAAAATGCTATTTTCCAAACAACTTTTTTAGCCGTAGGTATCTTTTTTCTTCCATGGTATATAAATGGTATGAAATTGTGTAATCATTAACTAGTGTTCATTACTCTTTAGCTAGAGAGAGTGATGATAGTTTATGAATCACCACGTAAATACTACACAAAATTTCACCAGACTGTATCCTAATACATTTTTTCATTCACAGGTTTCTTCTTGGGCAGATTTGTTGCCAATCAAACAACAATGCGACTGCAGAACACTTACCAAGATATTTGTGGAAAAGTGAACGCTTTGAATCGTAACTTACAAAACGCATTTCGGGAAAGTACCAACGGAAATGATAAACAGAACAAATTTTTCGAAATCGAATTTTTGAAATGCAACTTCACACAAATAGGACAAAATAGCAGCGGACAACTAGTAGTGTCAGATTACTTAAGAGTCCTGAACAGTTGTTTCAGTAATAGATGAATACTCTCCATTTGGACAAATTAATCACTATTTCAAGAACAACTATTTTGATCAAAAATCCAGTTTTCGAGTTGTAGGCAGTGTCGAAGTATTTTTTATTTAGAAATGAAGTATTAGTACTTTTTAAACAGTATTTTGAAACATTTTCAAAAAGTCATATGAATTTTTGAGTACTCCTTTGAAGTGACTATGATGAGTTCCAAAGAATTTTATATTGTGATATTTTATCAAAAATAATACTAAAAATGTAAATTTGTGTCATTCTAGAAATATTTGTGTAAGATTGACCAACCAATAAGAAAATTAAAAAATATCCCATTTGCTACACGATATTCCCCAACCATATCCAAAAACACGTTAAGACGAAGTTCTGTCAACATTCGTGAATTTGAAATTCAAATAATTAACCAGAATATGGCTGATTGATATACTGAAAGCATTTTCTCTAGCATTACAATTTCCTCGATCATACCCTAACTGCTTTCACACCATTATCATCGGAATGAAGTCTATCCACGCATCTATACAAATGTTACAATTTCGTATCCATATATTGAGCTTCATTACCGGTTTCTGAATGACAGCTATGATTAGATATATCTAGATAGATATTTCATTACGAATTGTGATATATTGTCGAATATATTCGATTCTACTAGATGACCTAAAGTTTCCATTTGAATGAGTTCTTTCAGTTGTTTCGAATTGAAATTTTAAAATTCTCGAATAAATCCGTTTTTGAAACCCTTGAAAACAATAACGAATTTCAAAGTTGTACAAGTAGGATGCTGATGACTGTTCTAAACTTCCCTGCACGTCCATCGATGGATTTAAATCAAATAACCCTAATAGCAAACTGTGAAACCGCTTTAAACATTATGCGAAATTAGAATCCATATATGAACAACAAAGTGAATTTAACAAAATGTTAATTCATGGACGGTTTTACTAGTACAAAATTTCACCAAGTGACAATGTGGCACAAGACATTGCAAAGGTTGAGAATCCCGGCAAACAGCTCAAGAGAAGTGGTGAAAACATCAGTGACATTGCTATAATCATGAACACATTAAAAATTAACTAACTCTTGGGAAAGCATAGATATAGCTGGATCCTAAAAAACAAAACTTGAGTAACTACTCGATGAGGAAGCTTATATTACTTGTGAAGAAGAACAAGAAAGGAATTTTTCGTTGCTAATACTGAAAAGAATAATCAACCAAAAATGATCCTAGTACAAGTGGTATGAGCAAAGAGAAACCTGCGAAGCATCGTTTTGAACTAGCTGATGAGTCAAAATATGCAGTGGTAAAGAAGAAGATAACTGGATTATGGATAGTAGCGCTTTGACCCACATGACATATAGAAAAGAATTTTTTGAAAAATCAGGAATCGTTGACATTGGGAAACAAAGACTCCATAGAAGTATGTGGAATTGGATTTTTTTTTATAAAAAGAAGTGTCAATGGACATCATGTTACGTGGCATGTGCCTAACTTGGGAAGAAATCAATTATGAAGGCATGATAACAATAAAAGTAGTGAAGAAGGACAGTAGTGCTCTAATTTACAATGGTGATAAAGTTGTGATATATGCAAAAATGAAGTTGAAAAATTTATATGAAATGGACATTGAAACAGTCATTCCTGACACATGCACTTGAGTGAAGAAAAGTGATAAAAAAAGGCGCAAGAAAGATTAGAACATTTGAACTTGAACGAAATAAAACAAATGAGCGTGAAAAATATAGTTGAAGGTGTTTATATTGAAAAAGTAATACAAATGACTAAAACTGCCAACGATGATTTCTGCCATTGTATGGGCTACAAATGGCTTGAACATCACAGTATAGGCCTTGATCCAGCCAATGACTGTTTTTGAATCCGTCATGAGTCAATTTAAATATTATGATTTTTTTGAAGCAAGCTGCCAGTTTACTTCCCAGAACCACAGCCAGCCTAAGTTCAAGCCTGGGAATTCATCATTCGTCGGAAGGGGGCTACTCTGGGCTTTGACGTAACAAAACTTGTTCGAATAGAATATTTTTTTTTGTTTCGATGGTAAACAATAGCTGCATAGGCCTGGGCACTTGCATCTCAGAAAAAATGAATTTGGATTTCTTCGGCTTCAAAACAACAAGGATTGAACAAAATTAAGATTTTTTTTTATATTTTCAATCCATATTCTCCATTTTTTTATCATTTACATCCAATTTCTGAACGCCAAATATCCTGAAGAAGAATTCGATCAGCTATTGTGAAAGTATTTAGGAAGCCAATTGACTATTGATGACTATTAAATCATGTGCCTAGGCACATGATTTAATATTTCTCTCATGAGACATAATATGGTATTCAATGTTCTGGATGTTAAAGACAGTTTCGTCATTTCATTAATGTTTTTACTGTTTTTGTATAAATCCATAATAGTAGAGTATAGGAATTTTTCTCAACACCTCAGGTGGATTCTTCCCCAAACACAAATGTGAACAGCAAATTGATTCTAAACTTGGGTTCTATGTTATCCCGAACTACGAAATGGATTGCGGAACGCACTTATCTCAGTTTGTATTAAATATCAAATATTGAGCTCTAAACACTCGTTTCTCTGTTTATTGACAATATTCATAAATATGTTTCCAATTTAATGTCCAGTATCTCTCTTCGGACAGATCTTTATTCATGCATATATTTTATTCAATTTGTTATACGTTCGAATTTTCGTGAATAATTACATTCTGTGTGTAAATTTAGTGATGTGAATTTTGTATATTGACCTAGACTCTCCTCTTGAAATCAGTAATTCTTCAAGTAGGAACTTTCTGGATTTACTTGTTCGATGGACTAGCTTTCTCAGGTGAGTGATATCAAATCTCGTTCTATTTACTCATTTTCAATGTTATTTTCAAAACTCAATTGTTTTTTTTTGACTTCATTTTAAATAAATCCTGGAGCACAAAATTAGGGTGGCTTCCCTCTTCGAAGCTTGGACAAGAATTCTTAGTTGATAAAAAAAAATGAAAATCGTCCATTTTTCTTAGTTACCAACTATCAGTGGTCACAACTGTAAGTTTCAAAGTTTCATATTTTTACAACTAATTACAGTTTTGCAGTTTTGATACTTACTTTGTTGTGGAATTGGCGTGGTGGTAGTGCGCCCGACTCACGATCAAAAGGTCCTGGTTTCGATTCCGGCCTCGACCAGATATTTTTCTCGAGAGAATTTATCTGATTGAAGTTAGGGTGATTCTGCAACCGTGTCAGGAGTCACACGTTAAAAGGTAAGACCAGCTATTCTTTTAAATTTCAATTGTATTGTTCATTTCAGGGATTTCAAATCATTTTATAAAATTTTAGACACTGGAAGTCCGAACTGATGAAATTCACCACGAAACATTGTCATTCACCTTCAAACAAACATTAGCTAAACGAGTTAACAACAACAGGTATCTAGATGCCTATGAGAGCTTAGAAATAAGTCACCATAATAACATGGTGGACCAATACCAAATAGTTTACTATATAACCTGTTGAAATAATATTTTGGTCATCATAATAACCTGACAAGTAGATATGGCAACACCGTAAAGATAATTTTAAGACAATAATACGCAGGTACCTAGCAGAGGTATCTAAGACAGAACATATGTCGAAATTATTTACTTCCTCTTGAAGATAATCCGTTTTGATGCCCACTGATGATCCTAAAGAACCTCACATCATATTCCGGCAGCTATGGGTTAGTACTTGAAGTGCTCATACGATGACACTTTTATCCTTCCATAGGGCATATCGTGGAAAGGATTGTATACAATGGTTCGTTGATGAGATGGGTCAACCTAGTTGAAGATATGACTACTCACATCATATTTCGGCAGCTGTGGGCTAGTACTTGAAGTGCTCATACGATGACCTTCTGTAGGGCATATCGTGGAAAGGATTGTTTACAATAGTTCGTTGATGAGATGGGTCAACCTAGCTGGAGATATGACTACAGTGTTTTGGTATTGATATGGCTGCAAAGCAAAAAGTTGAGAGTAAGAGATTTGAGCCGGTGGTGTAATCAGGGTGACTTTGAACGATATGTCTGGTGCATAATTAGGTGTGACCTTGAACGATATGTCTGGTGCATAGATGAAAATGTATTTATGGGAATATGTTTTTTATTTGAGACATTTGGTGGGAGGTGGGGAGGCAATTGTTTGACCTTGGGCGAGGCGCATACATGGCAGATTATCCTTCATGTATACTAAGTACAAACTTTCTTGCATAGAGTACACATGACATTGAAATTTGCATACACGATAAAGATATCCTTCATGAATATGAAGAATAGATTGCATACACGGTAAAGAGTGGGTTTAGCATAATCCTCCATGTGTACTCTGCACAAACTAGTTTGCATAGAGTACACACACACCAACTACCCAAAATTCACCAACTAACACGGCACTCACTACACCTCACATCTGCACTCCACGAAGTTCCAGCTACGAATGATTGCCCGCACTGCTTTCGCCTCCTGTCAACGCATCGAGTTGGACTTGGTGGTGGGGTCGCTTGTGACGTCGGCTGGCTCTGGTTTGACGCTACTTCTGGAGATAGAGAGTATACACGTCTGCATTCCGAGAAGTTCCAACGACCACTGACTGCTCGTACCGCCTTCTATCGGCGCATCAAGTTGAAATTGATGGTGGAGTTGTCTATGACATCAGGTGGCTCAAGTGGCTAACAGCTTCACTGGCGATTGATGTATGCGCATTTGATGCACAGATTGTGGTGGGAGGTGCTCGCTATCCAATATATAAGGAATGAGTATTTTCATATGGAATAATCAAAAGAAGACATCTGCGGCAAATAAAAAATTGTTTGTGAGTGAGTTAACTAGTGTTTGATAAGAGATTGAAGATCTCTCTCAATATCAGCTGACATCTAGTGATTTTGTGAGAGCATATTGAAAGATGTATCCCTGTATTTGTTGTAATGTAATGATTCCATTAACTCGAGTGAATTCTCACAATAGAATTTTATCAGTTCGGACTTCCGTTGTCTAATATTGTATAAAATGATTTGAAATCCCTGAAATAACCAATACAATTGGAAATTAAAGAAAGACTAGCTGAAAATGGCAAATATCAAGCAAAAAAACTAAAAAGAATTCACAGTGGAATAAAATACAACTGACAAAATTGAACAAATGAAACAAAAAATGAATGATTATGATTAAAAATTAAGCGATTTCAAACCACGTCACTTCACGACGTTTCGATTGTTAGTATCTACAATATCGTCTTCGGATGATGAATGGACTAATTCCTCCGAGAAATGACTATTTATGGGTCTTTCGAGTACTTTCACTTATCTCCTTCTTCACTTATCACTTATCTCCTCTCTCCGCTCCACCGGTTTAGCGGGAGATGACCGTTTGGCGGGAGTTGACCATTTTTTCTTTGATTATGGGTTTCCATACGTTGCGTATCTCTACGCTAGCTCGGCTGAATACGTTGTTGAACAGCATATATGCGGCTTCTTTGAATTTCCTTCTGAACCAGTGTTCCTCCACAAGGAGGAACACTGGTTTAGAAGTGGTCCCAAGCTGAAATCATACACAAGTATGATCTCAGCTTGGGACCACTCGATGTTGTGTTGATGTGTCCAAACATGCTCTGCTATTCCTGATTTGCTGGTTTCCCCTCGCTGTGTGTGTTTTTTGTGCTCGACCACACAGCGAGGGGAAACCAGCAAATCAGGAATAGCAGAGCATGTGTTTTTTGTGCTCGACCACACAGCGAGGAGAAACCAGCAAATCAGGAATAGCAGAGCATGTTTGGACACATCAACACAACATCGAGTGGTCCCAAGCTGAGATCATACACAAGGAGAAACACTGGTTTAGAAGGAAAGCCGCATATATGCTATCGAACAACGTATTCAGCCAAGCTAGCCTAGAGATACGCAACGTATAAAAACCTATAATCAAAGGAAAAATGGCCAACTCCCGCCAAACGGTCATCTCCCGCTAAACTGGTGGAGCGGAGAGAGAAGATAAGTGATAAGTGAAAAAAGGGGATGAGTGAAAGTACTCGGAAGACCCATAAATAGTCATCTCTCGGAGGAATTAGTCCAGTAATCACCCGAAGACGATTGTGGATACTAACAATCGAAACGTCGCGAAGTAATGTGGTTTCAAATCGCTTAATTTTTAATCATATTAATTAATTTTTTGTTTCATTAGTTCAATTTTTTTACTTGTATTTTATTTCACTTTGAATTCTTATCAGATTTTTTTCCTCAATATTTGCCATTTCTAGCTATTATTTTTTTAATTTTCCATTGTATTGGTTATTTCAGGGATTTCGAATCATTTTATACAATATTAGACAATGGAAGTCCGAACTGATGAAATTCACGACGAAACATTGTCATTCACCTTCGAACAAACGCTCATAATAGACATAAGACATAACATAACATATAACATAAGAATAATGCATGTGTAGTTAAGTGATGATGTTCAAATTATAAAGAGTGCCTTCAAGCATCGGATTGCTACATACAGGGTGCAGAGTTACATTGTTTCCACCGATTACATGTTATTCTTTAATGAAATCAGGTAGAGTGTTATTATCAAAGTGAATATGGAAGTATTTGGGAGTTATATTCTCCAAACGCAAGACCTGAAGGATACCAAATCATTTAACTCTCAAAATAGAACTGTTGACCAATCTTCTGATTTGAATTCCTTATTTGATGCATTTCGAAATGATATCGCTCAAACTACTGAATTCCAGGAACGTGATTCAGGTAAACATTTCTTCCAAATTTGAATTGGATGTATTAGTAATTTCGATTCGTATTTAAGGTTGAACTTGTAAAAAAATCATTTTCTGGAGGTGAAAATCAATAAATACAGCCCGCTCAGTGGAAGTTCATATGTGAAGCTACCTGAATCTTCCGAGCGGAGAAATGTCGTGGTGAATGTTCGTAATGAAGATCAACATTGTTTTGCATGGGCTATCACTTCAGCACTACATACTGCAGTTGATAGAACGTCAGAAGTTTCATCATATCCACATTTCAAGGACAAGAATTATATTTCAGTTGATGTTTATGGTTTAGAAAGTAAATTCGAGAAGGGTAAAATAATGCATGAAATAGTTGTACCATTGCGTTACTCTCAGAGAAGACTTAGGAGACATATACTTCCGTTACTTATCACAGATGATTTCGGTAATAGTCACTATTGTTGGATTATAGATCTTTCAAGATTAGTTTCAAGTCAACTATCAGCCCCTGAACATAAAAAATATTTTTGTGATGGATGTTTATTAAATTTTCCTCATGAGCGATTGCTATTACATCATAAGATGAATGATGGTAATCATTTGAGTACTATAACACCATCAATCAATTTCAAAATCAATAAATATAGAAAAATGTTGCTTGAATATATACTAACGTTTGAAAACTTAGAAAAACAAATGAAGGTACCATTTGTAATGTATGCCGATCTTGAGTCAGTACTTAGGCGAATTCATACCACTGAGCCAAATCCTGAACAAGAGTACTCAATCAAGACATTCAAACATGAGCCCTATTCATTTGCCTATATGATTGTTAGCAAAATTGAAGATAATTAAAAAAATATTTATCAAAATCATCTCAGGTTCCCTATTCCTATAGATGCACAAACTTCTGAGGAAGAGGAACAGTTTGCTTCTGCCACAAACTGTGGCATTTGTTCTAAGCAATTCAGTGATGGCGAAGTTGAAGTGAGGGATCATTGTAGTCTCACAAAAAAAGGTCCCCTGCTGCTCATTCATCATGTAATTCGAATTTTCACTTACAAAATTTCATTCCTATTATATCTCACAACCTGAGTGGATATGATTGTCACCTATGCATAAAGAAATTGTATAACAAAAGATAAAGTGAATGGCATCCCACAAAACATCTCTTTACACACTCCTATACGGATAAAGATGGTAGGGTGAAGAAGAATTATTTGGAAATGAGATTCATAGATAGTTTGTAACCCCCCAGATTTTGAAAATGCAAATTAAATATTTTTCAATATTTTGGGGTACCAACACTGGTTGCTGATAGGCTGCTCAGTTTGATACGGGAGGGTGTGGGTAAGTTCAACTCAGGCTTGATTGATAGCTATTACAGATTAACTTACTATTAATCAAATAAACCAGGAGTTTACTTGACTAATTCAAGTAGTTAGACGCCAGGTTGCGAAAGGAAAAACCAAAGAGAAAGATATAACTTGTACTTAGCTTGGATCAGAAGGCAAAATAAATATGGAAAACAATTAACAACTTTATTTCCCTT
>WOGR01005834.1:0-13506 GCA_015342045.1 Leptinotarsa lineolata | reverse complement strand
GAATGGCGACAATTATTTGGCACTACTTCAAAATGATGACATTCCAAGTTTAGAAAATTTATATCCTGATCCAGGAAACCCTCAAGTTCCAGTGAATATGATATGGTTTCAGCGGGATGGAGCACCACCACATTACCAAGTTAATTTCTGGCAATACCTCGATACAACATTTATCAATCGGTGGATAGGGAGGCGAGGGATATGTAAAGAGCAAAGTGTACAAAACTATACCTTCAGATTTGAATGACTTAAAAGAATGAATAACGCTTGCGATTAGGTGAGTAACGCCTGATATGTTAAATAATATTAGAAGACAGTTTCATTCAAGATTAGGATGTTACCAAGACGTTCGCGGTGAACATTTTGAACTCCTACTTCGTTAAAATCCAGTATTTCCTCGCATTTTATTAAGTTTTGCATTACATTTTAGTTTTTGAGTGCATTTTATTTCGGTAACCACAAGATTTTATTTCATTTTATCTCAATTGTTGCAATAAACTTGAGAGCGATAACATTTTTGAATAGAGAATGAAGAGACCTTTCAAACGATTTATCACAAACCTGTACTTCCAATTGAAAAAATTGGGGGTTATACCTGTCATTCGAAGGGGGTTGAAGGTAGTGGTGACATTTTACGTTGAAGAATGTCTCATTATAATTTGAATTTGACGTAATTCGGGATTTCTTTCAAATATGTACTGTAACCGAAATAATGAATTTATGCCATTTGTATTACCAAAAATAACTGAGCTCATTAATGAACTCTTTCAGGGAGGTGCATCTGTTTGATCTGGGAAAACACTAAGAAGAGCTCCGATTTAACTATCAGACAATAAAATTGCTACCTGATTACCATCAATTATGGATCCTAGAAACTCCTTGATTTTTCCTGAAAATAAAACGCATGATCGTCTACATGTGGACTTGGAAAGTTTTTTCCTTGTTCAATCTTCTTTTTTATAAGAAAACTTCAAGCATTTTTGAGGAGTTCTTTCAATATTTTCTCGAAGATAGGTGTGCTCAAGAATATTAACTCGATCGAACATTCCCTTCAAAAGGACATACAAAAAAGAAAAAGTGGTTACGTTTCTCCTCAGATTCAAACTGAAGACGTCTAGTTCTTTACATAATTCTTCATTGTCTATCCTGCGTTCCATTTTGAATATCAAAAATTTGAGAAATTTCCTTTGAAACTTCTCTTCATTCTGAACACCATAATCTAGTTTGGTAGGAAAAGTCAATCTGCTGTCATTTATTACTCCCAAATTTTTGATGGTGTCACTTCTTACCAGATACATATTTTCCATTTTCCATAAAATTATCATTTTCAACTTTTTCCTGAAACGTAAGTTCTTCACATTCATCATTACAGCCCATTTTTTTTACCAATTTTTAATGAAATTCAAAATATTTTAAAACTCAATTCAGCCATCAAGACTTCAAACTCGTGAAAAAAATCATCAGCAAAGCATAGTTTTCAACAGTTGGTCATTTCACATAGCTTATTAACATACAAAAAATACAGATAAATTCCTACGCATTTGAACTAAAAAGCGAAACGTTGAATGCCCGCTCTTGAGAATTTCAGTGTTCCATATAAGTGAAATTTTACCTCTTTTATATAGTATATTAGCGAGCCGCCCCGGCTCCGCACGGGTTCAATTTTGATACTCAGTATACTACAGAATGTCTTTATTAACAACGTTCACAGCTTTTTTGTCAGTAGACAATACAAACATGTTCTTTAGAGGTTACTCTTAAGAAGAATTGGCCCGGTATACCGCCGCAACCACTATGTCCCTTCATATCAAAGCAGTAATATTTTCGAAAATATACATTCAAATTAGATACAGTATGGGACCATAATGATCAAATTATGGATCGATAAGATAAAGGATATATCAAAGATAATTTTATAAACGCCCCTTTTTCCGTCGAAGCCTTATTTGGAATATTTGAAAATCCTCTCTTATTGCACATTTACAACATAAAACAAACCTATATATACAAAATTTCAGCCTTCTAAAATATGGCAGTATGGAGAAACACTGATGAAGAAGTAATTTTTATACGTAAAGACGCCCCTTCCACCTTCAGGGGGCGCCCCAATCATGATTTTTGAAAATTTTCCCTTATTGCACATCTACAACATAAAACAAATCTACATACAAAATTTCAGCCTTCTAAAATATGACGGTATGTAAATGCGCCCCTTTTACCTCCAGGGGGCGCCCCAATTACAATATTTGAAAATATTCCTTTATTGCACATTAACAACATAAAACGAACCTGCATACAAAATTTCAATATTATGAACGCGCCTGTTTTCCTCTCAACCGGCGCCCCAGTTGTAATATTCAAAAATCCTTTCCTACTCAATATCTACAACATAAAAATAACGGAGAAGAAATTATGAAAAGGTAATTTTTATATAAATTGATGGATGTAGCCTTTACTACGTAGTAAGAGATTATCATGAAAAATGAGAAATGAAAATTTTCCATGTTTTTTACCACTAAACGTAACTGAAGTTACTGCAGTTTCGTCCTAAAAGGGTATTATCAAACTTTTACATTAATGTAAAAGGACATTTTCAAACTTTTACATTAATGTAAGAGTTTTAATGTAAATGTCCTTTTAGGACTTTTACATAAATGTAAATGTTTGAAAATGTCCTTATATATATAGTAAAAGTTTGAAAATGTCCTTATAGGGGGAAACTGCGCCCCTTTTACCCCCATGGGGGCTCCCCAATTATATTAGTTGAAAATCCTCCCTTATTGCATATTAACAACATAAAACAAACATACATACAAAATTTCAACTGGCGCCCCAGTTGTAATATTTAAAAATCCTTTCCTTCTGCACATCTACAACATTAAACGAACCTACATACTAAATTTCAGCCTTCTAAAATATAGAGGTACGGATATACACTGATGAAAGGGTAACTTTATATTATGAACGCGCATTTTTTCCCCGCGACCGGCGCCCCAGTTGTCATATTTAAAAATCCTTTCCTACTGCACTTCTACAACATTAAACGAATCTACATACAAAATTTCAGCCTCCGAAAAAATAACGGTACGAAAAAACAGTGACGAAAATGTAATTTTCATATGCAAAGGCGCCCCTTTTACCCCCTCGGGGAGCGTCCCAGTCCAATTGAAATAATACTTTTTCTTCCAGAGTGTCTCCTATTTCGATGTATTTCCATATATTTTTTCGAATCAGTAATACATCAAAACATGCCCTTACATAATTGGTCAATAAAATTTTCCACTATAAAGTTATTACAGCCCAACGAGCCTTTGTGGCGTTTCCATGAAAATAATTTATTTCGAGGAGTATTCCAAAAATTGATTTCTAATCACCCATCTGCTCAATGAAATCATAAACTGGAAACCGAAAGTGAGATAAATATTCCGCAAAATCCATTACGAAGCTCTCATGATAAATTGACCAGTGGACATTACAAACCATTACGATAGCTCGATGATGATGATTGAACTATGGATTCACCTCACCCTCGGAATACTAACATCATCAGGCTATTGGAGATCTGGTTCTTATCTGCGGAGGGTACTTGGCGTCCTGTAACAAAAAACAGAAAACGCTTCATACGTAATGATTGTTTTGCTGTCTGTCATATTTGGAAGTGAATTTTGTGACGCTGCAAGACATGTTTTATGAATTCACTGGTTTACAAAATTTACCTTTTTATCTGTTGCCGCGAATTTTAAGGTCGGTAGTGTTTACTTATGACCTATTTTTGTCAAGTTCTTCCGAAATGAGTAGTTCAAAAAGACGTTGTTTAAATAATCCAAATAATTTTTGCTATATATGCGGAGAATATGTGTTGAACAAATGTAGAAAAGTTGTCTGAGAAACAACTGAATTGCGTTGTGAGCATTGACTTCGGTATATCGTTAAAATTCAGTGAACAAGTTGATTCTTATTGAAAACGGCTGCTTCAAAAATATTTTTGACAAATATTCCAAAAAAAATTTCTATAAACACTATTTTGACTTTAAGAGTGAAATGAAAATATATCATTTAATGAACGTAAATGAAGCAGCATCGAAATTTCACTATAACATTACTCTACTATATATAAAGTTTTTTTGTGATAATTTTGCCTTTCTAAAGTAATATTTTTCCCATCCAACAACCCAAAACTATTATGTTCAATTCAAGTAATTTCTAATCAGTCCTGTAATATCTGAATAATAAATTAAGGTTTTATTGTGAAAAAATGATATCGATTGACCCCCCTCCCCATTCTACGGGGTTAACCACGAGACTATTACATGAAATAATGATATCAAGAGCGGAAAATTTTGAAATTGACACCTACATAATTTACAAAATTTACGTATTTGGATTTTCGAATAATAATTTTTTCCTTTTTTTGAAAGGTAAGATCAAAAATAGTGCAACGATCTTTTAAAATTTTCTAAAGTAATTTGTATTGATGAAATGCCAACATGTGTCTCCTTCAGGAATGTAACAGATATGGCTTATTTGTTATTTAAAAATTAGGATGCATACTTTTTTAATGATCCACTCCGTGAACAGTCTGACCAGTGTGGAGATAAATTTTGAAAATACCAAAAGAAAAAATTCAGGAAAACATTCGTTAAATGCAATTTCAAGCATATATACAAAATTTTCACTGCACAGGATAATTTAGATTTTTCTCAGAATTATTCCACCATTGCAAAACGCATCGCAATAAACTTCTCAACTTTGCTAGTCGTGCAACCAAATTTAAATAGTCATATTTGAATTTTGTGGAACCCACACATTCAACATAGCCTACTTCTTCGCAACAGTGCCAGTGGTGCAATTTTGAAAAAAAATTGGCAAAAAATCAAAATCGTGTTACTGAAAATTTGCATATGAGCTAATAATTTTAGATTGTAGATGATCGTTATTCACAAAACTTCGAATTACTTGAAAGAATATAAGATCATGACCAATTTTCAATTGGGGGAAATATGTCTGCCAAACCTAAAATGTATCTGTATCTTCTTTATCCACAGACATATTGAAAATCTGTCCAAATTTTACTATTGGCACTTGATATGGGCTACCATATATACCCCCTTACCATGTATGAAGGAGTACATGTTTAAAGTTGAACTAGAAAACTGAAAGTGAAAAAACTGTTGTTTGATTTGTATAGAGCGGTAGCCTCAACGGTAAATGGAGTAATATTGAATACAAACGAACTGAATGTATATTATTTAAATATACTCTAGACACATAAGCTTATGAATTGTTTTGTTGAGTCTTGTACAAGCAAGAAATGGTGGATAATACCCTGTTTTGATTAAATTGAAGGGGGAAATATTTTTAGGAGAGATTGATTTTTCTTTTCTACTTCTTCATCTTTATACAAAAAAATGTGGAAATCTTCCACAGAAAGGAAGGAAGCAATCAATTTCAAAAAAGTAACTCTATACAAAGATGTGAAGATCATGCAAAGAAGTTACTTTCAGACACAAACTGGAAAAAAGTAGCTCGAAACAGCTACTTTCATATAAACATTGAATTACACAAAAAAAATTTCGAAACAAATACTTTTATATGAACGCTGAATTATATAAATAACACTTTTCTCCATTCAGTTTGTATTCCAAACATTCGTTTTGTGTTATTACACCTAAAAACTGTTAATTATGAATGTACTGACACACTACTTGAAGATTAATAACACTATCGATGATAATAAGTAAACAATATTCACAAAAACTGATGAAGCTACGAAGTCGGCGAGACCTGTCAAAAGAAATTATGTTTTTTTTTTAATTATGGATAGTAGAAACTATTGAGATTTTGAAATTTCTAACTGAACCAACGATTTAAATATTTCTAGTGACTGGTATATCATCTGTTGAGATTATGTTTCTTATGAAATATGTTTTCGAATAATTGTAAACACTGTTTGCTCTCACAACGGAAATATAACGGTTTTCGAAAATATATTCAAACAAAACATAACATTGAAGTTAACTATGCTATTCATGTTCGAAATATAATGATAAATCATAGTATCTTACCTCAACCCATCTCCAAGCATAAGTCAGCACTCTTCACAACAGTTTAAAATCATCATATCATATTGTTTCATTCAAAATAACCCACAAAATCTAACAACATATTTTCCGTGATCATGTTATGTCGGCCATCTTCTGAGAGCATATTGCGCATGCCCGAGCTTTCAAAGCTTTCTAACAGCTGCAGTCATAGATACTGACCCAAGCCAACTCTCTTTATGTGGAGGGTTGAAGAAATAAAAGCGATAGTCGCCATGTAGATCTATTCACAAAGTTGGCAGTTTTTTGATGGAAGGTTTCGAGAGAATCGTTCCAGTTGTTTTGGTAACTACTGAATTTTTTGGAGGTTTGTGTGAAATCTAGTGTGCTATTATATTTGAAAGAAAATAATGTTCATGATTATATGTATACAAATAGGTATACATATTACCTAGGACCATTGCTTTTTATAATATAAATGAATAATCTCAATTTTATGCAAGGTCATGATTTTTTAATTTTTTTAATTTATTCGCGTACGACACATTGGTTGAATGTTATGATAACGATCTCAACGAAACAATAACTCGAACGGACCAAGTATTACAAAAATATGAAACGTGTCCAGGAATTAATAAACTGAAATTTAATACAAAAAAAAACCAAAGCAATGATCCTCATGAATTGAAGTATGTTGACTATGAGTCCCTACAACCTTGCATTGATAATGACAAGATTAAATGGGTAACTGAATACTTATGTTTCAGTCACTAACACTGAACGCTCATAGCGATTACATTCGTAGAAAAATTTCGAAAAAACTTTTCTTTTTTTCTAGAATATCATCTCAAATGTCCTTATTTTCAAAGATAACTATATATAAAACCATTATACAGCCTCATTTGAATTACTGTTCTAGTCTTCTAAATCTCTTGGACACAAACAATTGTAACCAAAATTACAACATCGAGGAATGCGAATCATCATGATGTGTAATAGATATCTGTTAATCCGTTGATCAGCTGTCGTCCTCATACGAACTACAACTCAAAGAAGTTGAGAAACTTGTACGAGCTAAGGACTAACGAGGTCTTACCTTTTAACATGTGATTCCTAACGTGTGATTCCTATACTCCCATTCAAATTATGCCGCTGAATTGGTTTAGTGTAAAGCAAAGAATATTTTATATGTCAATGGTGTTCATTTATAAAATCACAAAGAATTTATTACCAAGCTACTTCGATTCTTTATTTCGATGAAAATTCAATATTTAAAAAGTGATACAAATTACGAATCATCAAAAAAAAATTATTTGGCGCTCCGGGGCGACTTAATTGAATCCAGTGGCGCATTTGCTTTTATTACTTATAATAATCGTTATGATACAAGAACCAATAATAAATTTTATGTAGCTAGAACCAAAACTAAAAATTCTATGAAATAATTATTTTTCAGTGGACTTAAAGATTTCAACGAACAAGACATTAAATGCTCGGTCACTATCGGTAGTTTCAAAAATCAACTGAAGATTTTATTTATTTTTTTCTCTTTCAACTTTCTTCTGTATTCTTCAAAATACTTTCAAATTTACACTCACACATTCATATGCTTACTTTTATACACATATTTTTGAGAATATTTTTCAACAGCTTTATATAAAAATTATTTTATTTATTTTTATTCCATCAGTTGTACTTAATTATAATAATTGATGTATTTACATATTTTATAATATTGACAATTTGTACAAGTTCCTCATAATCATAAAGATTTGAATGTATATTAGGAATTCCTATTTCAAATGAACATTTTCATTTATTTATTCTAAACTGAAGAAAAATTCCTTGGAATATTTCGAATAACTTTTATATTTCCAAATGAAATCGTTCAGGGCATTTATAAAATAACACATAACAGCATCATAACCAAATAAAAAATATCATTGAAAATTTCTGAAATGAATCCATTTTTTATTTTAATTTACTGTAAATAGTGTTATTTCCTGGGTGACCATCCTTCACCTTCACCGGTCTAAAAGTTATATTTCACTGTAATTTCTCAGAATGTTAATGTAATAAAAATTTTGAAAATGAAATTTATCGTCGTTATTCAACTATTGGATGCACCATCAAAAACGATGAACAGAAAATTAACAGTAAATGTTCAGAGTATTAACAATTAACCTTTTCAAATACTTTTCTGGCATTTTGTAGCATAGCGGATATTATATTCCGCATTTATTTGCCTGATTTCATCTTTTACATCACAGATATTGCCAGTTCCCTTTATATGGACTTGACATTTGGCTAATGGGCTAAAATCAGGTGATCCAGCTGGATATATCACTGTTCCTCTTATTCTTATCACTCGTTTCAGAAATCAATTCATATAAATCTACAAAGTTGCTCGAAAAGATATGAAGATTCCTCATTTTTGTAAGAAGTTATCCAAAGATTTGCTATTTATAACTGCTTACGAAAAAATCATTCATTTCGTTACAAATAACGAACAACCAGAACAAACATATTCCAATTGGAACCGTGTATTGCCTTCTCTCTATATCCACTGACATCAATTGAAAATATAGGCATTATTAATCGTTTTCTGGATTTCTCGGGTGAGAAATTATAGAATTCGTTTTTTGATGCCTTTTCTGTAGAAGACGGCAAACTAGACAAAGTAGACATCGGTATAATAAAGATACACTATGTAAAAAATTCATAGAATCGATAATTCCATCATTTGAATAGTAAAAAATTCCTACCAAATTTTAAAAAAATATTATGTTGAACACTTTGCGAAATTCCTCTTCGTGCTTTCCGAAACGATCATTCATCATTAAGTGTTATTCATTATCTGCAAAATCAACAGTTTTTCATAGGAAATCGAAAATTGAATTCTTTGACAAAATTTTGAAAAAATTCATTTGAAAGTCATTTTTTTATAAAATTTCATGAAAATGATTTTTCACTGGGCTCTTTCTGGACTTTTTCACCTTCCATAATCAGAAAAAACCAAAATTTGTAATGAAGCTTCAGAAAAAACTCACCCCGATGAATTACTGTGTATATTCAATGTATTTTTCAAAGGAAAATGCGATATTTACCAGTATCATGTATTATTTGATGAATTTGTTTTTAAAAAACAGCAAAGGAATTCTACTAATACTTATCTTACCGTTGTGGAGACCAAAATCCGCCTTCGTCTTCAGAACTGAAAAAATTGAATATGAATTGCAGTTTCTCTTGCTTCGATTTGTTTCTTTCTCAAACTTTTTCGTCATACGGCAAACTCCTCAGATATCTGTCATGGCAAACAACATTTATATCACGTTAGCCTTGAACTTTTATTCTGTCAAAATTAATTTTTTCGTACCTCCTATTTTTTCAACAAAGTAAAATGATGAAAATCTAAATTGTTTCGATATGTTGCAAAAATTTTTAGTTTTTTGCTTTTTTAATACCGTGGCAAGAACAATGTCGCAAGTAAAGTGTGAAGTAATTTCGTGAAAATTTGTTAAAAGAAATCCCACATTCCTATTAAGTTCAATTAAGATGTTCCATGTTGCTAACCTCAGTTTAAATTTTGGTAAAGTTGAACAAGCCACTCTATGTAACATTTGTGGGCAGACGAAACAATTCTTTCTTCAAATGCAAGTAAGTTTCCAAAATTATTGATTGCTATTCAAAATAAATATTGGTTTTGTAACCGAATGTTCAATGTTTAAGCTTTACAAATTTCACATTGCAAAGAACATGTTTTTCAGGAACTGTGAACTGATTGAGACAACCTTTGTTATAAATAAAAGCAAAACATTTTCAAAGAGGTCGGAACAGAACAGAACATTCAGTTTTATCTTGATTGAATATGGTATTAGATCATGAAATTACAAAAGGATATCAGTTAGACATGAGTGTTCATTTGCCATTTAAAAATCCTGTATGTTGCCGACTTCAATGGTGTCACTGAATATCAGTTATTTATTATAAAAATGCATCCTCAGGTTTTTTTCAGATAGAAACAGAAACAAAAAACCAGCATGTAGTAATTAGATACACTGAAATTACTTTCGCTTTCTTCATTCGAATACAACAGACATTCCTAATGTCTGGACTCCCATCAATATTATTGATGGGAGTCCCTATACATAATGCATCAAAAGAAAGTGTTAGAACGTATGGAATTCTACCCACAGGACTCTCATTTTATTAATTTACTGAAAGCGATTTTCCTAAATACATCAATCACATTTGAAAATAATAAAATTGTATATAATTTAGAAATAATTGTAAAAGACGGATGTATTGTGTTCAACAAAATTTCTACAATGACAATTATCAATTATGTTTTCCTATGTGAGAAAAACAGTAGAAAAAATAATTCTGGGAAAACGCCTTTGTTTAACCATTCTGGTTAAACAATATTTCTGTAGAGATCATTTTTGTAGTAACAGGATCTCCACATTCACAAACTTTCCTTCCTGATACATATGAAAAAACATTCTTCAATACTCAGAAAATCGTCACAATTCTCAATCAGAACTGTTGGAATAGTCTTCAACAAAGGTTTGAAAAAGCAAAAAATACAGCCATGTAACTATACATATAAAATTTATAGTCATATTCTTTCCCCAATGCAAGAACTTTCGAAAGTAAAATTCAAAAATTGTTTAAAAAATTGTAACACTGGCACACCCATGACATTTTCTGCAATTTTATTCAAAATATTACCATCTATAGTTTGTAATGGATAATGAATATACCAACTTCAATTTAATACCAACAATTTATTACGCCATGATTATAATAAATAATATCTTCCAATTCACAATTGAACAAATCGACAAAATATTCGTAGGGAGAAATAGTTATTTCATACAGAAAAAAGTCTCCAGAAATATTCACGGAGAGTTTTTTGACAATTTAGGAGTTGAAAACAAAACCTCAATCGTATTATCTGTCATTCATTTTCAAAATCCAATTGTCTTTTCAAGTACGGCTATTTTCTGAATTCAGGATAATGGCGAGCAAAAGAGCTTTATACTTACCTGTATCTTCGAACATCTATTAACTTTTGTATTTTTGTGTTATCGGAAGGTACAAATCATCAACAATAGATACATTTCATACGCTCCAAAGGAAATTTGTCAGGATTATTCATCATAAACTTGTTCGGCTGCAATATGACTGTCAAAATATTTCACAAATTAGCCCTCCCATTTTGGTGCTCAGCGGGATACGGAAGGGTTAAGGTAATTCGTTTACATAAACGGATTTTCAGATATTTACAATTTATTTCTGGAATATTCACAAATATATTTCTCTAGGTCATGGTAATAAATATATAAATAAATCTAGTGACTTTTCTAAATTAATTTCTTAGTACCTAGGTCTCAGAGACTGTTGAATCACTGACAACAAAGAAGAAATTTACATCGATTATTTTGATTTCCGAGTTGGTAAAAATCATTACTGGAAATTGTTGTGCTAGTTGTACTGTTCTCGTCAGGTTAAAAATTTCTGAAACCGATTCTCGAGTGAAAAAATCAGTTTTGTGTAGGTTCGACGAAATAATATTGATGATTTCTATTTAATGATCACACCAATAGTAAGCTGTGAATTTTTTAGCTGAATAATGAATTTGTCTGACTCGGGTTGAAAAAAAAATTTATCGTTCACCTACATTTTTGGAAAAATTCCCAAATGATGGAAAACATTCAATTAGACAGAACCCTGCACTATTTTTAAGACGTTTTTTTTGATTTATTCATTTGATTTTGTCTTATAAGTGCTAAGTGACACGAAATACGTTAAAATGAGTTCTCTACTGGGAAAAAATTTATGTTATCATAATTTTTATGAAATAGTAGGATATGCGCACAAATATGAGAGTATTTAATCTCTATGTTTACTATTTCAGTATCGTTATGAGATTCATCGATTTTTTCCATTCATCATAGTTTACTATATCCTTATAACATCATTTTATTTCCACTTTCTTCTTTCAAGAATAACGCGGAATACACTAGTTCTGATGTTTTCACCACCATTTCTTTCAAAATTGATATTACCTCATTTAATATTGAAGAATACCAATTTGAACACAATTTAGAATTACTTACTCTTCAATCAAACTCTCCTGCATAATTAATATCTATCATTTTGCTAACAATCATTTCTAGTGACAATCCAACTTTTTTTTCCGGAATAATGTGAACTTGAATAGGTAAAGAGACTAGATTACTTTATTTGAAATAGTTTTGATGTCGTTGTGAAATCCTGACAGTTATTATAAAAAATAAAGATAGACTTCACAGAAGTGTTTCAGGTAACCTTATTCGGAAAAACATTTCAACTTCTCGTTGAGTCTTACCATCTTCAAACCATGAACAGTATTTATAGATTTCAACCATTTACCGTAAAAATAGTGCAAGATCCATTTCAAGTTACAGATTATCTCCCAACAAGCTTTTTTGGAAAGTCAACCAACAAACACCCGAAAACTAATCATACCACGGTTCCGGAAAATGTACCTACCACTTTACTATCTCCTACCAAGATAAATAATTGCCAATATCGTTCTTTCTAATGGAATGAAAAACATCATAAATTTTGTATTCGGAAATGCGATGTTAGCACTTTAACTTCCATTGTCTAGAAAAAACAGACTTGAAATCCGGGAGAAAATAGCACTAGTTTACAGCCAATTTACGACTGTAATGCTAAAGGCAATTCTTTGTTAATTTTTGGTCCCTACATGCAAAAATAATAGTAAAAATTCCCTAACACGTAAGATTTTTGAGTTATGATTTTTTTCACAAAAATTTATTGAAGACGACATTCCAAATTTGCTTTTCCCCTAAATTGAGGAAATTGTTCAAAATCTGGCAACGCAGCAGCTCTTCCCAGTATTTGAATCTGCTTCCGATGATGTGTCAGAAAAAGACAGTCCTTATTTTCCCGAGACTGAAGGAACAACACCCCATTTAATTGAACAACCTGAATTAAATGACCCAGTTCCGGACCTCCACTTGTCCAAAGACAATGCTGAACTATTAGGGTCTAGGTTACAACAATGGAATTCACTAGCCCCTGAAATCAAAGTTCAGGAACCGTAACTATGAGCTGTCCTCGTTTTTTATTATGCAGGATAAATTGTTTGTTTGTGTAAAGCCAAATGGTGTGATGGAAAAATTAGGATTTGCACATAACCCGGACGAATGGCGTTTATTCATAGATTCGTCTAAAACAAGTTTAAAAGCCGTTCTGCTCCTTAATGGTAACAAAAGACCCTCTATTCCTCTTGCACATGCAGTTGCCATGAAAGAATAACACGAAACTATGTTACTTATTCTAAATGGAATAAGTTATAATACGTATAAGTGGCAAATATGTGGTGACCTAAAAGTCATAGGACTATTATTAGGTCTTCAGGGCGGGTTTACGAAGTTTTGCTGTTTTCTTT